>JAADVL010000078.1:0-67376 GCA_023334995.1 Pythium sukuiense | reverse complement strand
GCAGCGAGTTCCGCAACTCTGGCTTGGGATTGCAGCCTCCTCTGGAGACAGAGAGACTATGGGACGCTGCGTGGAACGCTGTGCGGAACTCAGCGCGACGCATGTGTCATCTCGTCATGGTGCATGGTGTCTTCTCTGTCGGCACGCCTGCGGCGATCAAGGCGATGGCATTGCGCCTAGATTCGGCACGACAAGAAGTCTGGCATGCGTTTTACTTGATGGCTGAGCCAATTCTTCCGACAGTTTGCCTCCACTGTGATGAAAATAGCTTTTGTTCGTGGCCGAGAGGCAGACACACTTCGACGGGGACTGCTCTTCCAGGCTGTGAGGCACAATGCCATCGACACATCCAGTCGTTCCTGGTGATGCCCGTCCACCACGCGATTCACAAGATGCCGGCCATTGGCAGTACGAGCTGCGTCCGGCCCGCGATCTCCCAGTCGTCGATCTGTCCGTCTCGCTAAGGTCGCGGTTTTTGAGTAGCGATGGCCTCGCTCGCGTGACGAGGTGCATGCGTCGCGGGCGGCTCTTCTTCGTGTGCTTCGCTGTCGGTGTCATCGTGCTCATCATCGTGTTCGTGACCCAAGACGTCGTGCTGATCCGGCCACTCGCGGTCATGTCGGCCCTTCTCACGTTGCCATCGCCTCCCATCCGGCTCGCTGTCTTACGCTATGACGTCGTGTGTCTACTCGTGAAGACGTACGACTTTTGGTTCTTCAACGCGACAAACGTGGTCTTTTTCGGCGTCTTCAGCCCGTTGCTTCGAGACGCTCGCGTCTTCGCGGCCTTTGTCTTCTCGGTAGGAAGTACAACCAATCTGCTTGCTGACGCCAACCTCAGAGGAGCCAAGCGCTTGGTGCAGGGCAATATCGCCGTGCTGGCCACGGGTGTGCTCTTCTTCTTCATGATCAAGCTCAACTGGATCGTGGCGCTGCATCCGTTTGACGTGGTCCGATACGGGGCTCATACGCTGCCCGCCAAGGCTCTCGCCGAGTCCTGTCAGCTCACGCTCACTGCGATGACGTCCCGCAACATCTACCGCGGCAGGTAGGCGCTTCAGCAAGGCAACATGCAGGAGATCCGATGCGTGAGCCTTCGGTGTGCTCTACGGATGCGACCAATACGGCATAGCTCACCTCCCCCTCAAGCTGTCGCCCTTGGAGCCGTGGCTGTAATGCAACCGGCTCAAACTCCTGTGCAAGAGAGCAGCACCCCAGGCGTCGAGTGTCGTTCCTCCATCAGTGCAGCAGTTGCGGTGCGTGCTCCCCGTAGGCCAAATGGACGCTCGCACTACAGTGGTGCCTGCGGTGTTATCGGTAATAACGAGGTCACGGTCAGCCCAATACATCGTCCGCCTTGTTGCTGCCTGTGCGTTCTCGACGTCGGTTGCAGCGGCGACCCAAGCTGACTATCATTTGGACGGTGGACGTGTCTCTCAGCTACCGACGTTGCGACTTGCAGCAACAACACTCATAGGAGCTTTCGTTGGTGCAAGTTTCGCTGTGTATCTTCGCCCGGTCCTTCGAGCCCTCATCACATCATTCGACTTCCTCTACATCTCCACGCTACTCGCCGTGATCCACCTCACGGCCTGTGACTTCTTCCAGTGGCACAGCAGCCCGTGTCTCGTGGTGCTGATATCTTGGCTGTGGATCCACTGGGTGCTGTGTGTGGATGCGTTGTCGCCGTTGGTGAAAGACGCTTTCCGAGTCCACGTTCGCTTCCCGGCAGTCGTGGTCACAACGGCGATCGCGGGAGCAGCGCTGTTGTTGTATCGGATGATCGTACTGGATGTCTCCGATGAGCCATACGACCGCGTGCTGTGGCGTGGCGTCGTGCTCGGCAATGGCATGGCATTCACCGTGGTGCCACTGTTTTACAACTGCATGGGCAATGTGCTCGTATTCTTCATGCGGCTGCTCTACCACGCAGTGTGCTTCGACGCCGACATGCTGATCGTGTTGGATGGGCCGGTGGCGTACACCAACCACCTCAGTCGATCGCTCCACCCTCACCAGGTCTCCGCAGCACCGCTCAAAGACCGTGTCGTGGGTTCCAAGCTTTGATATGGGTCTAACGGTGTCGTTGAGAGGAGTACCCGTACTAGCATCGAGACACAAGCGAAGCCTTGAGAGTACAAGTCTGCGTTAATTCAAGTCGTCTCATGACACCTGGCTTGCTTCGCGGATATGAAGACAAGGGCTGTTGGCAGTTCCAGCACACGGCCTCCCAATTGCGGATTTACCAGTCTCTCTGCGGTCGCGCTTCTCCAAGAGTCGATGGCTTATGCACTCCACGAAGAGCTACGGCAACCATTCTTTGGCTGCTTTTACAGTCCGCATTTCGCTTCTTGTGGCCATGTTTAGGATAAAACTTGACGCATTGATCCTGCCGCTCGCGCTAGTTTTTGGCACACTCGTGTCACCTTTGCCACGTCTTCCGCGTTCATCTTCTCCTTCGACTCCCTCTACGTATCCACTTGGCGGCGAGCGACTTCTTGGTGATGTGCTCACCACCTCGACACAATTGACGATCGTCTTGCTTCTTTGATCACATCGCGACATTGCAACGTGATGTTTGGCTCCAGTACGTTGGCCCAACTGCTCATGATCGCATGCTTCGTCCATTATGACGTTGTGGTCCTCTCGCTGGGGCTTCTGTCTGGCCCGCTCATGCTACCAGGCCTCGTTGCAAGCATCATCGTGCTGCGGTACGAAATGATCCGTCTGCTGGTCAAGACCTACGACTTCTGGTTCTTTTTCGCCTGCAACTTGGTCTTTGCCATCGCCGTGAGTGTGCTTCTCGGTGACGCGCGGATCTCTGCCGCCTTCGCGTTTTGGCTTGGCTCCAATCTCAACATCCTCGTCGACGCCAGTCTGAGAGGCGCGAGAATACTCATGGTATCCAACGGGATCGTGCTGATGACCTCAGGCATTTTCCTGGTCTCCATTAAACTCGGGTGGATCGGGCCGTCGCATCCATCGACGAAGATGCAGTATGCCCAAGGATTCGCCTGCTCGACTTTGCTGACGCTCATGGCGATGGTGGTACGCAACATCTTCCGCGCGAGAAGAGTCTTACGAGTGGACACGATCCGACGGGTCCAGTGTGCGAGCTACCGATGCGTGCTCCGACTCGTACGACGGTGTGAAACCACTGCGTCGTCGCGGATATTAAGCACAGCCGCAGTAGACGACGCCTCTGTACAGCAATTGCAGTGCGTCCTCACGATTGACGCAGTCGATGTGAGGTGAACTGTCGTATCCGGACTGCCGGCGGTGACCATAGCAGCTTCTCCATTTGCTTCAGCACTCGTCCGACTTGTCGGCGCCGTCGCGTTTGCAAGCTCAGTCGTAGCAGCCTGTAAAGCGGATTATAGCCGAGTCCCCGACAACTCCTCGTCACCAACGCTGCAGTTCGTGGCTGTTGTTTTCACTGCCTCATTTACGGTCGTCGGCGCTGCAACATACCTTCGCCAAGCCTCCCGCGCACTCGTCTTCTCCTTCGACTTCCTTTACGTCTCCACGCTGCTGATGGTGATCCACTTGGCGGCCTGTGACTTCTTCCAATGGCACAGCAGCCCGTGCCTCGTCGTGCTGACGTCGTGGCTGTGGATCCACTGGGTGCTGGGTGTGGATGCGTTGTCGCCATTGACAAAGGGTGCATTTTCGTCTTCACGCCCGCTTCCCAGCGTTTGTGGCGACCGTCGTGATGGCTGGAACAGCTCAGCGGGTGTACAGGATGCTGGACCCTCTGTATGACCGCGTACTGTGGAGTGGTGTTGTGCTTGGGAATGACGTGGCATTCTGCATCAGCGGCTTCTGTATCGGGCGTGGCGGTTCGACGCGGACTTGCTCATGGTACTGGGCGGCCCCGTGGCGTACACCAACCACCTCAGTCGGCCGCGTGAACCACTCGAACGGGTTGGGTCGCGACGGCGGAACAACGCCTCCAAGAACCCGGATGCGTTCGTGTCCGTGCACCCTCGTCCGTCGCAGTTGCAAACGAGAGCCACAGCTGGATAGGGAATGGAAAATATAATAGCATTAATTATTTATTTTGGGCGATCTGTCGATGAGTATGTTGTCAATTCCGGCCAATTTTGCCGATTTCGAGGTATAAGCAAATGTGGCGAAAACGCGTGCATCGTGGCTGTTGCCATACAGTTTCCATCAACACCCCCTACCGCCGTCTTCTTTGGGATCTGGTACTAGCTAAAAAAAATGTTGACCAGATGAGTAGCCATGAGCTGGTCTCTTCTTAGCTGGTCTCTCAGTATGGTAGGCCCCTGCGTCGCAAGATGACTGGGCTTGCTTGGGTCACTCTCGTGCTGTCGATCACATGATGCCGTCACCAGGAAGAGTTGATCGAGTCGCCCCCGTCAACTCCAGCTGGCCGGGTCCGAGTATCGACGACCCATCGACATTGCCGTACGAACTGCTGCCCGCCTACGAACTTCCAGTCGTCGACTTCTCTGTGTCGCTGCGGTCGCGCTTTCTGAGCGAGTCGTGGCTCTCTATCACGACGAGCTGGTTGAGCCACGGACGAGTTCTCTTCTGCGCTTTCACTTTGGGCATAATCATCCTTCTCGCCATGCTCTTGCTGCCAAAAAACGGCCTCGCGGAGGGACTCGCCGTGTTGTCGGCGGCTCTCCAGCTTCCGTCCTATCTCATCACAATGAGCGTGTTGCGGTACGAGATGGTGGGGTTACTCGTCAAGACGTACGATTTTTGGTTCTTCTTTTTGTACACTGTCGCCTTCGTCGTCTCCGAGCCAAGCGCCAGGTTTGTGTAGCGCTCGCTCAGTCTCAAGCATCCAGTAACTGCAAAGTGTCATCTCAATCGGCCTAATCGATGCTCGTAGAACGGCGGCCCCATGGCTTGTAAACCTCGTGATGCGATCGGCGCTAGCTAAAGCAATCGTGCGGACTTCAGGCGCAAGTGCTTTCGTGCTGACAATCGTGGCGGCGCTGCTCGCCGACTATAGGCGAAACGACACGGCGCCGCATCCCTTCCCGCCTGTCCAATCTCTGGCGACTGGGATCTCCTCGATGTTCGTGCTTGCCACTGGCGTGCGCTTCTTACGACAGACCCACGACTACTTCGTCTCGTGCTTCGACTTCATCATCGTGTCATGGCAGCTGTCACTGACCCGCTTCGTGACGTGTGATTATTTCCAGTGGCGAACAAGGCCATGCCTCGTCGTGTTCATGTCGTGGATGTGGATCCACTGGGCGATGTGTATCGACGAGTTGTCTCCACTAGTGAAAGACACCTTCCGCGTCCATCGTCGCTTCCCGGCCGTCGTGGTGTTGACTGGGCTGGTCGGGTATTGCGTGCTGCTGTACGGCATGGTCGTGCTCGATCAATCGGAGAAACCGTACGACCGCGTGCTAAGGCATGGCGCAGTGCTTGGTAACCCTGTCGCCTTTCGTGTGCTGCCGCTGTTCTACAGTTCCTTCCTCGACCTCGCGGCGTGGTTGCTGCGGCTCTTGTATCGTCAGCTAACGTTCGACACCGGGATGACCACCGTGGTTGATGGCCCCGTGGCGTACACGAACTACATGAGGGAACGTCGACGACAGACAGGAGAGCCGCGTCGTCGTTTCGTATCGAGACAATGGACGCCCGGCCCGCCCACAGTTCAGCAGCAGTAGTTGCGATCCAACCTCATGGGCTGACCCCATGGGTGCGAAGAAATTAATGATGCAGAAAATAAGCGCGAATGATATTATTATCATGTAAAAATTCTTCGCACCCCTGCCTGACCCTCAGTGGCCTGAAGGTATTGGGTGCTGATTTGACCACAGTCGAGATACAATGCGCTGTCGACGTGCGCCTGGAACGCGAGGACGGCTCATGTAGTTGCTGTACGCCACGCGTCCATCGAGCATCAGCAGCATGTCGCCGTCAAAAGTCCATGCGTGGTACAGCAACCGCAGCAGCCACGCCATCAGCGTCGCCATGGCATTGAAGAACAGCGGCATCATTCGCACTGTCACACGATGGCCTAGCACCGTCCCACTCCATAGCACGCGGTCGTACGGGACGGCAGACTTGTCAACCACGACGATGTGGTGCTGAAGCATGATCCAGCCGACGAACCAGGTCGACAGCACGACTGCTGGGAAGCGAGTATGGACACGAAGGCCGCTCTTGGCGAGTGGAGACAGCGCGTCGACGCAGAAGACCCAGTGGATCCAGATCCAGGAGTTGAGGATAGCGAGGCATGCGGTGGTGGACCATTGGAAGTAGTCGCATGCGGTCAAGTGTACGAACGTGAGCAGAAGTGATAGGTACACGAAGTCGAAGGAGGTGATGAGGGCCTTGAAGAGCTGCGCTTGGAGGTAGCCGATACACACTACTGAGAAGGAGACGGTTGCTACCAGTGAGCTGAGTGCAAGGACGGACCTATTGCTGATTCGTACTGCGGAGCTTGGATAGTGGAATTGGTTGGAGGCGACGAGAAGATTCGCGGCTATGGAAAAGGAGAATGCACTGATCCCAGCGACGCGAGCTAGACGCCGATTGATGGTCTTGGCTTTGAACAGTGTTCTGTGCGGATCAAAGAAGTCGAAGTGTGGGACGTACTGCAGCGCTTGAATTGGTGACACGTGCGTTTGCTCCGTCACTGCTTCTGTCGTCGTCGTCGTGGCTGTTGCTTGTCGTGTTGTGGTCATGGCACCTCGTACGATACGAAGCGAGCACCGGTAGCTCACACAGTAGACCTGGTGGCTCGTCCCAAGGTGTGACGACTCTCTGAATCGCGCGACGTTGCGGATGACCAGGGCGATGACTGTAGCGCCAGCACTGGAGACGACATCCTCTGCTGCCATCTCCCACCGACCGCGCCGGAAGAAGGCGAATGGCTGCAAGTCGGTTGTGAACCCGAACTTCATGGCCGCCAGAGAACAGCTCATCGACGTGGCGGCGGCGAGGTTCATCATCGTCATGCGCTTGACTCCTCGGAGGTTAGCGTCGACGAAGACGTTGATGTGCGTCGATGACCAAATGATAAACGGGATCGCAGCGCGTGAGTCGGCAAACTGCAGGCCCAGCGTCATGAAGCACAGCGTGCTGCAAGCAAGCGAGAACCAAGTATCGTAGGTGCGAAGCAAGAGACATACCATGTCGTAACGTAGCACGCTGATACCAGTGATTGTTGACGGGAGCATGAGCAACATGGCCACAGGCGCAATGATTCGTCTTGCTGTCACGTGTCGTAGATAGAAAACGGCGGTCATCATACTCACACCAACTACGAACATGCCGAGGATGACTCTGCCGCGGTGCGTGAGGTGGACGGCCCGCGCAAAGCCCTTTTGACTCAGGTATCGTGACCGGAGTGAGACGGAAAGATCGACTTCAGGGAGCCCGTGAGCAGGTTGTAACTCGAACTGCACTACCACGGGGCAACTCCCCTTGGCGCACTCGGTGCCAGGGCCGACTGGGACGACTTGCGCTGCATTGTGACCCGAGCTCATGGCCTCCATCATGACAGTAGCGTACACTGCGCCATGCTCTTCGACAGGGAAGACTCCGAGAATAAACAAACTCGCTCTGTTAGTCGATGTGTCCCAACGTACACACCACATAGAAGGTCATCTCAAGCCAAGGATAGCATTCGTCTTCGATTCCTTCCAGCATGGCTACATTTGGCTCACCTCCCCAAACCGATGCATGCCTCGACCCTCGACTCATGCATGTACCGAGTGCGTTGCGAGCATTGGAGTTTCCCACAGTTGAGATACAATGCGCTGCCGACGCATGCCTGCAACGCGAGGATGGCTCATGTAGTTACTCCACGCGACCATCCAGCATCAGCAGCATGTCGCCGTCAAAAGTCCACGCGCGGTACAGCAGCCGCAGCAGCCACGCCATCAGCGTCGCCATGGCATTGAAGAACAGCGACATCACTGTATCGCCAATTCACGACGCGTATCTTGAGCTACTTCGTCAGTCGTGAAGACTGAGAAGAGCAGTTGAAGGCAGAGAAGAAGAGAGACTTCTGTCTCTATCCACTGTGGCCAGTTTGAGAAATTTCCAACATGGCTACACAGCCTGGCTCACCTGTCTAAACCGATACATGAACTGGATTGCAACCAGTAAATAGCAGACAGGCCACCCGTTCCTCCCAACTGCGCCACGTGAGGAGCAGCTTCGGCGCTTCTTGCAATGGCGACTTGATCCGCTGGCGGCGTTCCACGTGTACAGTACTGTAGCACCATGCCCGCATACTCGATGCCGAGGAAGTCAGGAAGGACCCTGGTCACTAGATCTTCCAGTGTATCAATTTTGGCGCGCCCCGCGAATGCGCCTCTTCAATTCGACTGGACGTGGCCATGCAGGCAGTTGGGCCCGTCTTCTCCTCTCTTCTTTTCCAGTCCTATTGACGATTCGTGGATGCGAATGCGGGCCGGCGGCGGCAGGAGGCAGAGGGAGAGACCGGAATCTCGATGAGAAATGCTGGCCTCATTCTCCAATCTTCCATTTGCCCCGCACCTCCAAGCATCTCTCCTCTGTACATCTGTCCAAGCTCCACTATGCCGGCCTCCAAGACCCAACTCCGAAGCGCAAGCCAATACATCGTCGACTTCACGGTCGCTGAGCTGCGCCAGCATTTCCACTTGCCCCTGCGGGAGGCTGCGTTTCAACTCGGCACGTGTGAGGCTGTGATCAAGCGCGTATGCCGACGACACCACATCGCTCGCTGGCCGTACCGCCAGGTCTCGGCCAAGCTCATCAAGATCCAGCAGCTGAGCTCGTTCCTCATCCACATCCCAAGCGACACCGGCGAGGCCTTGCGAATCCGTACGCGTATCCAGCAGCTCACGGATGAGTACCGCGAGGCGGTGGGTGCACCCGTGCCAAGACAAACGAAGTGTCCTCCGACTGAAGAACGCAAGACGAAGATCCGGCCAGCGAGTCCGATTGACACGAGCATCCTCGAGACGTTCGACTGTCCGGAGGACGAGATCGCCGAATGGTCCTCCAGCCACACGGCGACGGATGCGATCACCACCCCCGCTGCCATTCCCTCAAGCCCCATCCACGACAAGCTGTCGCTGCGATTCATCCTTTCGGGTGACGACGATGACGCATGAATCTCCCATTGCCGATTGCTCTCCCGCGCTCTTCCCGCCACCACTGGCTCCTCCATCTCTCGCCATCTCTCTCTCTCTCGCCATCTCTCTTCATTCTTGTCAAATGCTATACTCAATAATCGCGTACAACTCAATTGCGACAAATACAAATAATCCTTCCACACCGTAGGTACATGTATCACGCAGTTATGATTCGCATCCCTCTCTGACTTCACGCGCCTGCTCCCCTTCTGCGAGGACATCTCGTCGCGTGTGCTGTGACACGAAAGCCGAGCCCCTGGCAGGCTGGCCGACAGGCTCTCCCAAAGAGTCTCTGTGGCTTTCGGGTGAGGCAACTTACTGTACGGTTGGGTACAGTACGCTACGCTGTGGCGCATTGGCGATTCATTTCATACCGTACACTGTACAGAGATGGACATGATACATGATGAACCGATGAACTCTCACGAGGTCAAAAGACAACTCAGATGCGCAAAGATTGAGCTGCTCAGCGCTCGGTTTCGAGCCGTCGGTGCGTCGTTCCCACTGCGCCAACCCTCCAGCCCCGTCTCCACGGTGCTTGTTGTCCTGTGTTTTCGTGGAGGCTGACCACGCGCTTCTCAGCGAACCGTCCCACTCACCAGCTCCAGGCTGGAGTTGCAGTCCAGCCGCTTCGGTTCAATGTTCCAGAATGGTCGGCGCGAAGTGGAAAGCGCTCTCCTCAAATTAGATCGGATCTCACGTCAACAGCCTCCGCGTCGTCTCGAGTTCCGCGGGTCGAAAGCCGATGAAGAGCTCATCAAGGATCACGGTCTCCCAAAGAAAAATCCCAACATGGCTACACTTTGGATGACAACCCTCCATTACATGATATCAGATAACGCAAACTCGACGGTACACACAGGCCCTGATAATATAGCGCTCTGCGTGAAAATGGAGCTTGGCTACATCGCGACGCACCACGTGACGACGACGACCGAGTTCATAGCGATTACAGTTATGAGGCGAAGCTCCTTCTCGTGGGAGTCATCATGACTACTAGTACTGTGTTCGAGCACGCAAAGCAAAATAAATCTCGACCGCTGGAGCTCCGTAGCGGCGAGCGAGGCCTCGATCCCAGTCAAGGAGGCCTCGGGGCACTTCAAGCACAGGCTTTCACACGAAATACAGAGGCGACGACGACTTGGACTTGGAGGGCGACGAGGAGAGAGAAGGAGACGACGAGCCCGAGCCGATGATCTTGCCACACGACACGATCATGCACTCGCCTGGCGACGAGATATCCGTTGGTGAGGAGGACATCTCCGGCAGGCCAAAGTCGAGACTGGGCAGGTCGAACGCGTCTTTGTCCATCTGCTGTTCGCTGTCGTCGCCGAGGATGCAGTCGGTTGTGTAGTCCCACGCCCACTACAGCACAGAGAGGGATATAAGTGAGTCGACTGCGATCCAGACGGGAGCTACTCGGCGAGCTATTCTATTTGGCGCCTATCGGTCGACTTTAACACACCTCTTCATACTTGCGCGTGTCGTACGAGTCAATCTCCTCCATGGCGAACCGGACTTCGGCGTCCGACTGGTTGCTGGTGGTTCGGTTGCTGTAGTAATAATACTCGGCTGGGTTGCCTTCGTCATCCTCGGCTTCCAGCATCTCGTCGTCCTCGTCCTCGTCTTGGACAAGCTCCTCTTGGTTGTTGTGGTAGCCGCCGATCGTGCCTTGCGACAGCAGCAGCTCGTCCTCTTCATCCAGGTCCATGATCGCGACCTCGCCGAGCCCGAACTGATACAGCAAGTCGTACTCGTTGGATTCCCATCGCTCACGGTTGAGACGCACAGACTCCTGCTCGACGTGGTGAATGACCGACATGGAGTGGCCAGCGGCCTCCAGCATGTCCAATCGCTCATCCGGTTCCAGGTATCCGTGCTCCATGTATTCTTGGCGGTTCACGCGACTGCAGTTCACGAGAAGAGCGCTCTTCGTTAGACATCTCACTCACACCAGGCCATCAATCCGCGCCAGTAGCTCGACTCACTATAACAGCCGCTCGCCTTCCAATGAGTCCAGTCGTCGGCGCGTGCGGCGGCGCACATTGCTCGACAGTCCGACCTGCGTCCGACCACACAAACGTTCAGTTTTCCCCACCAATATGAGCCACACAGACTCCAGTCGCATCAACGCACCGGCACGCCGTCCGACGAGATCGTCGCTGTCCACACCGTCGGCTCGAACTCCACGACATCCGCCGTGGCAAACGTCACGCGCTTCTTCTGCTTCGGCGCTTCGTCCTGCATCGCCGTCGTAGCTACGGAGTCCGTCGTGACGTCCATGCCCTCAGGCTCGCTGTCGGTCTGGTTGTCTTCCGTTTGAGGCGCTTGCTCTTCGTCCAGCTTTGGCTCAGACGCGATGTCAACGGAGCTCTTGAGGTCGGAGCTCGCGAGCGCCATGGCATCCACCAGCATCACAGGGTCGACCGAGTCAAGCGTCGAGAACTGCGTCATGGCGTGTCTCTATGTATGTAAATATCTATGGGGATGGCTACTGCTATGGGCGGCTACTCTAACGTACAGTATGCAATCGAGCGGGTCAATGTTGACATCCAACAAAACGCCAACACCAACAACCTCAACTCGCCAACAATCGTGCAAAACTCGGAATGGCGCTGTCCCCACGGCAAGCAAAATGAAAAATTGCAAGTTTTTGATGCGCAGCTGGGTTTCTTTCTCGTCTCGCCGAAGTTATTTATTTGTTTCTCTCCCTTGTGAATGCAGTTTTCTTCCCAGCACAAGCAACGCAGTAAAGCTGCCGCTGCTTGTGTCACAGCTGGATGTTTTTGGTCCCTGCCCCTTTCGCTCTAGTGACTACCATAGAAAGACCAAGTGAACCTATATCTCCTAACCCTGATCTAGACAGGTGGTCATTCAAAAAGCATAATTTCGACCAATCGCTACAAAAGAACCCGCGCCATCGACCCAGACGGAGAGATCCAGACCGCACTTAGCGGTTTCATACTTCAGAAATCAGATGGAGCCATCCTCTAAGTGCGCTTTGACCACACCGTGCGCACTTAGGGAATGAAGAGCTCCTTGTCACATGGCTACATCGTTGCACCAAGGTCGTCAGTTGAACACGTCGATTGTCACTTAGCGTCCTCTACGACCGCGTCCTGGTCCACTTGGAGGACGAAGATGGCGTCTGTCAGCACGTAGTACGGCTGATGCATGTCACCACGGCACAGATATGGCACGCGACTGAAGCGAAGCATCTTGAAGCCCGCCGGGATCAGCACGTTCTTGAGAAGAGTGTTCGCCGCGTCCTCAAACGACGCGCCTTCGATGCTCAGTCCGCCGTCCATGGGCAGAATCTCTGACGGTGGCATGCGGCGCGTGCCGACTTCCACAAAAGCGTAGAAAGGAAGCACGACCGCAAGAAGGAACAGACCCTGCAGGTACACCAGTACGTCAGCGAGGTGTTTACCAGCGAGAGACAGGATCAGGGATATCTACGTACGTTTTCAGGATGCAGCATGCTTCGGATCTGCTTCAGCATAGTCAGAGGCTTGTCGGCACGGTCCAAGACGTTCATGAGGCTGCGAAACGACGTCGTTAGCCCTAAGCGTTGAGCTTGTCGGGGGACACAGCACCCAAATAAGTACCTGATGATGTTGTATGGAGCTCCGTCCATGACGTGTGGGATGTCCAGATCACACGTCTCCACGGCGTTGAATCCCATCTTGTTCAAATTCTTCACCATGGGCGGTGACACCTCCGTGCTTCGCACTGTATCCACGAGCGACGCGATGGACGCCGTCACGTTGCCATCACCAGCGCCAATATCCAGCAAACAACCACCGATACGCTCGTCACGATGGAGCAGCTTCTGGATCTGCGCCTTGGACAGCACGAACATTTGACCACCTACCACCAAAGTGGTGAAGAAGTCAGCTTCGTTGTTAGCCGTAGAGCCAGTAGAGAGCTGCACGTACGTCCGATCATGCCGTTGGTATCGGTGAGCGAGTAGAACATCCCCAAGACGGAGGACGCAATAGCCTCGAAGACACTACCGCCATTGCACGTCTAGCAGAAAGATACACCCATCAGCCATACAAAGGACACCAATATCCTACCACCATGATAGAAACGAACCTCCAGGAATGCCTGGGTCTCTTCATCGCAGTCGAGCTCCAGGAACTCCTTCTGCAGGGCTGGATCCCTACGTAGCGTCACGACAACGGCATCATCTCCGTCAATTCCAACGCGATTCCTCTATACTTAACACGACAAACTGCTTACAGTTGCTGCGAGTTGACTGCATATACCAGTGGTGGCCCATTGTTGGCACCAGCACGCGCCTGGCGCGCCGCACTGCGCACCCAGCTCTTCATTTTCCACGTCTCCAGCGGCCTGTCCACCGTCATCGGCTACGTCCGGATAACCAGTCTATCATCCGGAAGATAGTATACATCGTATACGGTGATCTCTACGCAATGGCTACAAAATGAGCGATCTGTAGCCATGTTGATAGGGAGACTCTCTACCTACGTGCTGGCGATGCCCTGCTTGTCTACTAGTGGGACTACGTGCGTCAGCATCTTCGTGCTGTCTCTAACCGCATGGGAGTTGCGTCCTGCGCGTCGTAGCCGCTTGAATGTGAAGCACGCGGCACACACGAGCGAGTAGGCACACAGCGCGGCCATAATCCCCAGAAACGCGTGGGAAGGAGGAAGCTGCGAGCCCAAGTGATAAGCCTGCATAGAGCCTACGCACGTATCAAAGCCCTTTTGAGTCGGCCACCAAGTAAGCGTGCACTGGACGCGAGCCCGGCATGCTATGTCGTCACACGCGGGGAGGTTCCGCGCTTGCGCCTTCATGTTCCAGTAGTACGCGTCGAGCAAAGCGCGGTCGGTTTTCATGCGGAATCGAAGGTCTTTCAGTGAGGCTGTCGTCAGGGAGGTTGTCTTGTAGACCTCGCTGGCTCGGAACAAGGGCTTCCACACGAGTGGCTCGGCTGTGGAGATGTTGTTCGTGCTGTACACGACGTAGTCGGCCATGTCGTACGACTCGTCATCGAATTCCCACACCATGAACGACGGGTTGTTGCTGAACAGCGGAGATATGGATCCGCTCACGAACAGCGGAGACTCTGACGTGTCTCCAGAAGAAGACGATGGCGTCAACGAGTCCAACGGAATGCGAAACTCGACGCTGTGCACGTGGCCGAAGAACTGGGCTTTCACGACGTCTGGGTAGCTGCTCACGATCGCCTGGTACTTGCGGATGTACTGCTCTTGCCACATTGGCTGCGTGACGTTCGAGTCTAGGATCGGAGGGATATGGCCGGCGATATAAGCAAACTTGGCCTGCTCACGTAGCTTCTGGAGCGTGCCGTCGAGCCATGCGAACTGGCCGAGAGGGTCGTCAAGCAATGAGGTCGCGGGTAAATGCTTGGGCTGATGAAAGCACCGAAGCGTGAGTGAGATAAGCACGCCAAGGTGTCTCGAACATAGTCCAACTTACAGAGTATTGCACTGTGGTGAGCGTCACGATTGTGAGCTTGCGGTCGAGCTCGTAGGTCAGGAAGCCTCGGTGCGTGAACGCCTCTAGCTTGACGTTGGGGAGAGATTCACTCCAAGCGGGAGCGATTTGTTCGAGGGTTGGATTACCGGCACTGCCTGACTGGCCAGTGACGCCCACGTCCATATAGTATCCAGGATCTATACAAATGTTACAAACGACGAAGTCAGAATTTCCTAGCATGCAAGGCTTCATGTCAAATGAAACGCACTGCTGTCGGAGTTGCCCACGATCGCTGTCACGCGCAATGTGGAAGGAGACGGCGGAAAGAACTTGTCTATCATCTGCACGTTCTTCTCCACGACGCTACGGACATACTCGCTCGAACGGCTGCGTCCGTGGGATACATGGTCTCCAGTGAAGAGCAGCAGATCAGGATTCGGGATCACTTGGGACGCGTAGTTGAGCGCCGACTCGAGTAAGCTGATGGGCGAGTCGAAGAGGTATCGGAGAGGGATCTGGGCCGACTCTGCTGGGTCTAGACTCGTGGAGAGGTTCAGGTGGACGTCGGAGAGATGGAGAATGCGTTTGATGGCTGCATCCGTTACCCCAGGAGTCCAGGAGAGCGCCGCGAACGACAAACCTCGCAGCAGTCTCATGGCCCTGACGGTTCCTACTGCGCCTTCTTCCCGTTGGACGTAGTTCGAAGTACTCTCTGCTTGCGATCCACGCGTGTGTGTGCTTGCAGTGGACGGACTGGCGGAAAGTGCAGCGTCACTGGCTATTTCTAGCCCACAACGAGTCAGAGGTGAGGTTGGGAGTATCTAGAATGAGGCTTGGGAGGCGCACTCAATCGTATCTTCTCGGCATACTTACGTCTAGTCGTCTAATTCGATCTCGTTTGGGTCCTCTGTCGCTTCCTCTCTCAGCTCATCGTCCACCGACTGCGCTGGCGTCTCGGTTTCTTCATCCTCATCATCTAAATCGATCTCGATCTCATTAGGATCCGCTACTTGCACAGCCTCACCGATAGCGCCAGAGTACGGTGTCGTCACGATGTGAGGCAGCTTGAGCAGCTCCAGAAGCATGTCGGTCTGTGGGTTGCCCACCGCAGGAGGCGCCTGCCACGTGTGTTCCTCGCCGTAGGCCGGAGCTGTCTTGACAAAATCCGTCACCCACTCGCCGACCTCCTTGTTCAAAGCCTTTTCCTTTGCGAATTCTTCCACGCGATCGCGAACCCACTGCAAGTCCTGGGCTTCAAGCTGCATCTCTTCCTGCGGCACACGCGGCGCGTATCGCTCGGACGAGACCAAGTGGTGAGTCGCACGAAGCACCGCCAGCCACTCGTAGTCCATCAGGATCTTCAGCGGTGCTCGCTCACTCGCAGGGACGTCCACTTGCGTCGGGATATCCAGGACTTGCAGGAACTCACGGTGTGGCAGACACTTGTCTAGTGCCAAGAACTTGGTCATCTCCGGTTCCACTGGCACTGGAGAGGTAGCAGCTCCGTCAGTCGACGCCTCGGCAGCTACTCCATCGGCAGAGGCCGTCTCTGTAGCCTCAGCGGTCTCAGTTGATGCAGCAGCAGCTTGGTGGCGCACGACAGCAGCGAATTTGACGTGGAGATGCGCGGCAAACCAGTGCGCCGGCTTCAACTGGAACAGCAGCAGCTCACCGGCCGGACTTCCCAGCGAGTTGGACTGCACCTCCTCGCGGAAGAACGGTTTCTTCCGCAGCAGTGTCTGCACGTCACCGTACTGTTCGATGCCGCGCGGCCAGTCGTGCGACAGGAACACTTGCACGCGCGTCTTGTCCTGCATCTGCAAGTGCGAGAGCTGGAACACCTCGACCTCGCGCACGTGGTAGATGCTGCGCATCGTGCCGTTGTCGTACGGCTCGCGCTCGTACCGCCCGGCAGTGTAGTCCTGCGGCTTGTAGATACCCGAGAGCCCTGCGATCCGCAGTCCGCCGACGTTGATGCAGCCAGCCGCACCGAGATAGAACATGTTGGGGGCCACCCATCCGCCGTAGTGGAGATCATGCAGGTAGCTCGAGGCCTCGTGGTTGCCGCCTACAAACACCGTAAGCACGGGCACCTGCTTGGCGCCGCTGTAGTACTGGTGGAACGACTGCATGTGGCGGTACTTGGGCGGACACGCCAGTGTGTCCAGGTCGCTGGTGTTGCGCATGCACTCGAAGTCGCCGCAGCACAGCAGCAGCTCGATGGGGTTGGATGCATCCATCTCGTTGACGAACTGCACGGTCGCGTAGATGTCGTCCAGCATGCCGTGCGCACAGCCCACGACCGCGACGCGCACCATCTTGGCTCGTCGAGGTGATTGGGGAGCTCCGTCATTTTCACTGGGTGGAATCAATGGAATGGTGTACCGTTGAGTCTTCTTTGTCTGATATTCCATATAATGGAGGGTTATCGTCTTTGTGACATCACATCATGTCACTCTTCTGAATCAATTCGGCACTGTGGGCGAAAATGGCGAAGTCTGCGAGGAGATCACACGCTCCGGGGCCGCGTGGATCCGCATCAGCCACTACTGCAACAGCAGGACCATCTGAAAGCCAAGATGCTCGACAACCTAGTGTTGCGCAGCCAGAAGCGCCACCGCGAAAGCGTCTGCTCTCCAACAAGATCCCGTCGACGCTGTCGTTCCAGGAGCTCCAGCGTCTGAATGCCATGAAAATGGAGATCTTCGGCTTCGCTGGCTGGCTGGCCTCCACGCTTCTCTACGGTGCGCTGTCATGGCTTATCCATACTACAGGCTGGAGTAATTGGACTGATATTTGAATGTGTATTGAGTAGTGCTGTTCCTGATGTGGGCGTACCTCACGGACGCGACACTGCGCTCGTACGGACTCACGTACTTGCCGTCCAAGCACTGGGCCGTCGCTGTCCCTGCGATGATCGTGATGAGCTATCTGTTCTCCATCGTGCTGTACAAGGCCATCAATATGAGGTGGACGCCGACACTCGACTCCTACGCCACCGTGTGTGGTAAGATCGCCTGCTTCACTGTTGCCTTAAAGTCAGATCGGACTGTTTACGTGCTGGTTGTGTCTGCAGATGTGCACTCCGTCTTCCTCGAAGATGACGCGCTGGATGCCCACGCGGAGGCGGAGACGCCACCGATGACCGACATCCCTCTCACACAAGTCAACAGCTACCTCTTCTCCTAGCAACCGTCCTCGGCAAAGAAAAAGGAAGAGTTTGTTTACCGGTCGTGAGACCAAGTTTCGTGTATCGTTTGCTATCGGATGCGCTAGCCTACTCTTACAATCCCATGGCGTATCGCATGATCTGGTTCTTGAGCGGCTCGACGGCGTTGAGGGTGCCCATGCCGACGTTGCGGGCGACGCCGACAGCGTCCGGCGTCGGACCGAAGAGACGCTTGAAGCCGTCCATGGCGAGCGCCATCGAGATATTGGCGCGCTTACGGTCGTTCTCGTACTGCGACAAAAAGTACTCGTTCGACAAGTTCTCGCCGCTCTTGACACCGTCAACGAGCAGGTTGGCCAGCGCGTTCACGTCCGCCAGACCGAGGTTCAGGCCCTGACCGGCGAGCGGGTGGATCGTGTGGGCAGAGTCGCCGACAAGGGCGACGCCAGGCTTGACGTACGACACGGCGTGCTTGAGCTTCAGTGGGAACGCGAAGCGACGGCCGACAAGCTCCACTGGCTTTGGTGGCGACACGAATGGGTCGGTGAGCGCGGCGGCAGCCATGACCGTGTTGACGGCGTGGTTCACGCCCTTGACCAGCTCGGAGAGCACGGGGAGACCTGGGAACTCAGGTGGCACAGGCGCCGACGATGGGGAGAAGAGAGCCTCGTTCAGGCGCTCGACGAATTCCTCCGGGCTCAGAGCAGTCAGCTCCTCCGCCATCTCCTGCGTGCACGACCAGACGATCGAGCTGTAGCCATCACGCATTGGCAGCACCGCGAGTGGGCCCGTTGGGAAGAAACGCTGCCACGCCGTGGTGTTGGCGACGTCGGTCTTGACGGTGGCGACGACCGCCTGCTGGTCGTAGTCCCAGCCCCAAGTGCCGAGCGCCGTGAGCGTGCGGATGACCGAGTTGGCGCCGTCAGCCGCGACGACGAGGTCCGCGCTCATGCGCGTGCCGTCCTCGAGCGTGACCTCCGAGATGTAGGAGATGTCGTTCGGGCGACGGAAGTGCTTGACCTTGGCAGGGCAGTACAGCTGCAGTGGCTCCGGGTCCGACTTGTCGGCCACGAGCTCGTTCATGCGGTCGTGCAGCGCACGCACGAGCACCTTGCTCTCCACGACGTGGCCGAGGTTCTCGCGACCAGCCTTCTTGGCATCGAATCGGATGAAGCCGTCACCCATGGCGTCCCACACCTGCATGTCCTGGAACGACGCCTTGTGGGTCGCAGGCATCTTGTCCCAGACCTTGGCGCTCTCGAACAGCGCACGCGACGCAGGCGTGATCGTGAACACACGGAGATCCGGCGAGTCCTCGTCAACTGGGCCGGCAGGCGCTGGCGCCGCCGTCTCGATCACTGCCACCTTCTTGCCCTTGAACACCGGGTTCGACTTGAGCTGGCACGCGAGCGCCGAGCCGACAATGCCGCCGCCGACGATGAGCACGTCGTAGCGCTGGACCTCCTGCACGGCCGAGGATGCGGCAGCCGCGGACGCAAAGCGCTTGGACAGCGCCGCCGATGGCATCGCCATCTTCATCTGCTGGGCCGCAGCCACACGCGCCACGGTACGCAACACCATTCTGCTGATCTGTCTGTCGGTCGACGGGCTCCGGAAGATTGTGGCCGGCCACAGAGCAATGCGCTGATTGGCACGGCCACACAAATGCGGGCCATGACCCACTCGTACTGAACAGTCTCTTCTAAGTACGAATCTAAATTGTGATAAGTTCGAATTCGGCCGAAATCGAACTTTATCGAACATGGCTACACTTCGATTTCCCAACTGATAGTGAGAAAGGCAACGAAGGCCATTGAACACGGAGCTATTCAATGATAGTCAATAAATCACTGGGGTCCATATTGTCTCTGTGGTGCATAGGCTAGCTAAAGTGTTGCAGCGACTTGGTGATGAGGTCAGCCTGCAAGTGTTCGCCTGCGCGTCGGTACCAGCTCTTGGCACGTGCCTGGAGTTTTACAAGTTCTTCTGGGTGGTCTCGAGTGTAGTGCTGGATAATGCGTGGCAGATCACGCTTCCAGTCGGTGACAAAGATGACTGGTGCGTTCTTCTGCTTCAAAAATCCGTGGACATCGACGTCTGGTCGGCATTTCCACGTCGTGGGGTAGGATGGGTGGTAAAATTGGCCCGGTTCGTAGCTGGAGTCGTCGTGCGGCATGTCTTCGATGATGGGGATCGAGCCGGCAGCGAGCGCCTCCCAGATGCGGTACTGCTCTGGGTTCTTGCCGAATGGACACAGTGTGAAGATCGACTGCTTCAGGTTCTCCACGTACGCGTTTGGAGCCGAGGACAGAAGCCATCGAAGGTTGAGTCCAAGCGTCGTGTCGATCTTCTGAAGAACCTTGAATGCCAGATCGTTGTGTTCGATGATGCAGCTCAGCCCGTCTCCGGCATACGAATCGCACACGTTCAACGCTCCGATCATCGCCTGGATTCGCGTCGGCTTCTCGACCGTCCAGCTCACCATCAGATTCAGCAAGTGCTTCCGATCAGCCACCACTGGGATGTGGGTCTCGTGGGTGTTGACTGGGAAGCCGTGCTCGAAGCTTGGGCCAAGAGGAAGCACCGAGAAACGGTCGCGGTCAACGATAGAGCAGTCGCCGTATGGAAACAATCCGAACTTGATCTTCGGGTGGCTCATGAACTGGGCTGCAAACGGGTTGTTGCAATCCTCCCTCGACAGCGCAATGAATGCCAACTTGGACTCACTGGGCAGACTATCCGCGAGATGAAGCGCGAATGGCATCCATTGCACGATGCCCAGGATGTTGCTGCCTGCTTCTAGTTGATCGAACTCGCCTTGCGTCTTGACGAGCTGGTAGGTCAAGCTGGAGTCCTGGACAGATCGCTGCCATGGCGAAGCGACGTGAACCTTGTCGCTGAAACCGGAGCCGAGAATACTTTGCCACAGATACGGGAACATCGTCAAGTCATCTACTGGGACAACACGTGAATACTGCAGATGGGCTGGCTGCTGGAACACTGGTCGCTTCGTTTGCTCTCGAGTCTCAGAGAATGGCTTCCGCAGAACTTCCACATCCGCTTGCGCCTCGGTCACTTCGATGACGCCGTTGGGGCCGTACGGCACAACGTACACGACAGTAGGTTTTGATTGTGTCCCCTCTGCGTGCGTGGCGATGGCTTCATCGACCGTGAGTAGCGACGAGTTGGCACGAATCTCCGTGGTGACGCACGACTCAAGAATATCCGCGGGGAGTGCGACGCTCTCGCCGAAAAGGCGCAGACCCGTGCCTTGCAAGGAGTACCACGCATAGGGCTGCTCGATCCACGATCTCGTGCGCATGAACAGCATCGTCGAGTTGATCGCAACCACCACGCCCATGACAAGCACCGTCACCACCAGCGACCGGCGCGCAAATCGCTTCCACAGACGAGGACGATGCAGTCCCGCGCGCACAGACAGCCAGCACCACAGCGGCATAGACGCGTCATCGTACAGCGCCCACGGCCACGACGCGCGCACCTTGGACACGTCGCCCTTGCTGTCGACGTCCACGATTTCGCCGCGGATCTTGCGCTGCGCCTTGGCCAGCCACAGCAGCCGTATCACAACTTGGCACGCGAAGCACGCACCTCCCATGAGCGCCATGGACGCCGCCGACGGGTACAAGTGGAGCTCGTCGTGGATCCACATCTCTCTCTCTCTCTCTCTCTCTGCGTCTCTCTTCGATTGTGCGTGTGGCGGAATGACGGATGGAAATGGACGCGCGAAACCAACGGATCACAGTCGCAGCATCGCAGATCGACGCACTGCCGCTTTGTCAAGAGCTGAATGGGTACGAGCAGAGTGATGGTCTGCAACGCAAGACGATCACTCTCAAGCGGTTTCGCGATCAGCGCCGAACATTCTGTCTCCAATCGTGGCCATCGTCATCAATCTTCGAGCAGATGATTGGGTGAAATCGAAAAGACTTTACACCCCTACCCCTCCCGCAGTCTGTTGCGTAGGTCATTGAAGCGAGGTGGCACTACGTGACCAGCTTTGAACAAGTTTTTGCCGCCAAGAAAGGATGAACATGGAGGAAGGTGACGAAGATTGAAGATGGAAATGGCGAGAGACCCCGAGGGAGACGATGGCGACTGGTAGCCTCTCTATCCAACAGGAACGTGCGTCGTGACGTCGGGACGTGGAAGCCGCCTTGTTGCGCGTCGAGTGGCTGTCTTCAATGCCGACAATGACGGGTTAAAGCGACGAGTGGCGACTGCATCAGCTGAGTTTGGCGCTCGATACGGTGGCGTTGTGGGCGAATTGGGAAGCTTCCGTGTCGCCTGGAGCGCTCTCGATAGCGAGTGAGCCTCTCGCAGAGCGATACAGTCGGTAGAAGCGCCAGTAGTGTTGCCCTTGAGACACCGCCGATGGACGCTGATCACGAGCACCAAGACACGTGTGGATGCTTTCCTCCTTGTCGATGAGAAGAATCAAGTCGCGTATGAAGCTACCTGTCTACAGTATCTCCACGCCTACGAATCGGCCCAAGACGCGGGTGCCAGGAGCTGATCCTTGCGTGAAAGGTGCGTTCAATTACATGTGAAAGCCACTGAAACTATCTCTCGCTTACACCACTGCTTGATCTTAGGAGGGGGCCAAGCCGAGCGTCCATGGCGTACAGACCACTCCTGGCCCAAGTTCTCGAGGCGCGGTGGGTGAATCGCACAGTGAGGAGCCGTGCGCGTAGATCGCTACCCCGGGGCCAAGCTGTGGAAGTATCTCCGCTGGGATCGTGGAGATGTTGGTGGACTCGAGAATCAGTCGTTGGAGAGAGCCTGTCGTCGCGAGACGCCACAACTCGACTGGTAAGGCCGTGAGCTCTGCGTTTCCGCCGACGTTGAGAGAGCGAAGATGCGGCCACTGTGATCGCACCGACGACTTCAAGGGAAATGGTGTCGACGGGAAGATCCGAAGGCCAACGCTTTTGATCGTCAGGCTGCGCAAGCCAGACGGAAGAATTGGTGAGAAGAAGCAGCTTCTACGCAACACCTCCCACCAGGAAGACGAAGAAAATGCTGACCAGTCGGAACAGGCTTGTGCTGGATATCCACACGATGGTGAGGTATGTACTTCAGCATCGCATTTGGCCGAGGATGGCGAAATGGTTGTGCTGCTCACCATAGGCATGTGATGTCCATGAACGACGTCAACTGCAGTAACGACACTGCTTGTGAAGCGGTTTTTGGTGAACTTCTTCCGTGCGACCTTGCGTCTCGTGGCCAAAATAGCTGCAACAACGATCGAGTTCAAAGGCGGCTGCCCACAATTTGTGGGCAGTGAGTCACAAGGAAATGGTGGTGATCGCACCGATCAAGGCGACTCCCGGCCCGCCTGCAGAAGAAGCAACGCAGCGTCTATCTAGCACCTCAAGGCAGTCACAACGGACTCCCAGACGATCGAGCTTTGGGCAGATCCGCGAGCGCCTGCGAGTTCGACGCGTGCGCTCCACAAGCGAGCATGCCATTCACTTCACCTTCACACACCGCGCAGTCGGGCGTCTTTGGTGCCTTATCCTCATCGTCCAGCTACTGAATGGCCTGCAATTGGTCGGATTCAGCTACATCTACGTATCCTACGCGTCACAAGACACTTCGCTGCTGCAGTATCTCGCTGATGCGTTCCTGCAAGCTCCGCAGCAAGCATTTCTCACACAAAATGGCGTCTGGATCGGTGGTGTGTATGCGACTCTCGGCGGCTTATTTCTTCTGTCTACGCTATCCATGGTGGTGGGTACGCTGTGGGCAAGAAAGCTCAGCTTTAGCTGGAGCCTCATCAACATTCTCACCAGGAAGGGGTCCAAGATGTTCGACACCGTCTGCTTCCACAAATGCTTCAACTTTGAATCGCGTCGGACGACGAGGTCACCGGGAGACCCTGTACAACTACACACCATCCGAGATAAACTCCATCACGCGTACGCACGACTTCAGTCGTGGTGGGTAGCGTGCGGCGTACGCGGCACGTATTTCGAGCACGCGATGCTGTTACGCGAAGCAGTGGAGCTCTTCTACCAAGCCATCCAAGCCGACCAAGTGAGCCGCACGATCAGTCGCAAGGACATCAACTACGCGTACACCACGCTAATCGCGTTGAATGCGATGCTGTACCCGGTTCTTTCCCGTGTGTACGCCGACGACCCGACCATGAAGCGCTTCGCAGTCGTGTTCTCCGACTTCTTCCTCGACTTTGTGTGGGGTTGCCTGCTGCCAATGTGGATGTTCATGCCGTATTTCCAGCTCGACCGTACAAAGAGTGCCACGATGTTGCTTTTCGAGCGAGGCTTTGGATCCATCGAGAATACGCAGCGTGAGGTCGAGCAGATCGTGATCCTGTCTTGGTCCGAACTACTGCTCAGTGTATTCCCGTTCGTGAGCGCGATGATGAGTCTGCGAAGTGTTAAAAAGTTGCTCAAGGTCGCAAAACGCATCAACTCGTGGAGTGAAGTGACACCGGAAGATCGTATCGCTTCGATGACCTTGATGACGTCGTCACGTCGGCTAGCCATTGTGGCAGGGGCTCCGGCCGATGCTCAAGCCAAGCCTGTGCACAATGAACTCTTGGCTCGGTGCTATACCCTCCTGTCAGCGTGTGGCGCCATCATCTCACTGATTGCGATCGCTTCTTCCGGCGTCTTCATCACGCAGCCCAACAGTTCCTTGCGCGTACATGATCAGGCCTGCAGATATCCACTCACGCCGTGGTTCGCGACGCGTCGGGCCTGTGCAGTGTGGTATCTGAACTGCACTCAGATGGGGATCCAGGGCATTGCCTCCGAGTTGGACCAAGCCTTCAGCTTGGTGGATACCGAGTCACTCGTCTACTTGAGTTTCGATAGCTGCAAGCACTTGGAGATACCAACGACGATCCCACATCTCACGAATCTTCGTGCGCTGGCCATTTGGAGCTCCAGGCTTGACAGTTGGAGCAATCAATCTGCAATTTCCGCCCAAAACTTTCCAGCACTGCAGACAGTCGTGATGCAAAACGCCACGCTGACTGAGGAGCTTCGGCGCATTCGTGGCTTTGTGGCTGGCTCCTGGCCTGCACGCGTCGAGAAGGCGATTTTCGTCGCGATGGATTTGTCACGGCTGCGGATATCTGATGCAGCAACGACATGGCGGAACATCCATGGCTGGTACTGCGTGCATTGCGGTCTAGTTACATTTCCTGGCGCGCTATTCCATGGCGCACAGCTTCGAGAACTTACGATCCAAGGAACGGCACTGGAATCCATCCCTTCTCCGCAAGACTCGGCGGTTCATTCGTCACTGTGGCCTCATTTGAAGATCCTGGACCTCGCCAACAACCACCAGCTTGAACATCTCCCTGACGATGTATGGGCGCTACTGGCCAGAGGTTCACTCGAGCAGCTTCGAATTATGGGCACAAACATCTCCTCGATTCCGTCCGAGTGGATCGCCAAGCTCCCGATGTCTCCCGTTCTCGATGCGACTGGGTCACCACTGTGTGGAGACCACGACCTCCGCCTGCGAGTGCCAGCGCTCGAATGCAACGATTTAGGATGAAGCTTCGTCGTCCCGCTTCAAGCGACTGCAAGGTTCAAGCAGACTCATGCTGGCTGAGAAGATCCTCGGGTTCATGGCACGGCTCATAAGCGGACAGTCCGAGCACAGGCCGCGGATTGAGCCTGTCGCACAAAAACGGTGGGGCTCAAGTTGCTGGGACACTTCACGATGTGGAGGGTCCCAGGCATTCTCGGATTTGCAGTCCACGTCCCAGGCTTGAAGCTTCTCTTGTTTGGGCACACACAATCGAAAACGACGACGGCGAAACACCACGCATCATGAGCACGAAGACCACGAGCGGTTCATCCGAGCCCCATGCGCCGCCCCACAAGCCCGCGCAAGCCCAGCGAGCGAGCGAGGCGCCCAAGTCGCAGCAGAACCAGGCGCCGGAAGCTGAAGAGAAACGTGGCAATGATGACGACGAGCTCAACGAAAAGAAAGTGGTGGAGTACACGGCGTACGGCGTTGCCTACGCGCGAGCCGCCGAGAGCAAGCGTGACGACGCGATCATGAACGACCCGTACGCAGAGCTCCTCGTCGGTGACGCTGGCACAGCGTTGTTTTCGCTGTTCTCCAAGTGGGCGTCGAGAGCTTCCGAACTGTGTGAGTTTGTCGCTCTCCGCACGCGCAGTATCGACGAGGCGCTGATACATCGCCACCCGTCCATCAATCAACTCGTGATCCTGGGTGCTGGGCTCGACACGCGAGCCTACCGCATGAAGTGTCTGAGCGACTGCCTCGTCGTGGAGATCGAGGCCTCTCAGGAGCTGATGGAACGCAAGCGGACGCTGCTCGAAGATGCAGGCGCTCAAGTGATGGCCAAGCAGCACGAATTGATCGTCGCTGATTTGGCCCAGGACTCGTGGGAGACGCAACTCGAGGCCAAGGGCTTTGATCCGCACCAGCCTACGTTCTGGCTGCTGGAAGGGCTGCTCTACTACTTGAACCAGGACAGCAACGTGCGTCTTGTGAAAGCGATCGATGCGCTGTCGGCTCCCAAGAGCCAACTCTGGGCGGATATCAGCGGGTATGCGCTGGTCAAAGGCAGTTGCCGCGAAGATGAGACCCTTCTCCGTACGCACGCGCTCAAATACGGAGAGAACGATCCCACGGACGGCGTGTTGTCGCTATTGATGTGGAAGATGGACGTCGTGGCGTCGAAAGAGACGAAGCCAACGGAGCTCTTTGGGCGTGAGTTCAAGTCCATGAAGGTGACACACAGCGACACGGGCGCGGAGGAGGAGGTGCCATTGTTCTTCGTCACGGCCAGCAAGCCCTCGGACACGGGCTACACACCACTGCTTTAGGGTGAAGACTTGAGCACATGAGGGAGAAAAGGAACAGTGACTATGGATGGTTATGTACGTGTACGTGAATTCAAAGAGCTATTCTCTATTTGAAGAAGCCGAAGCGCTTGTGCTTGTGGTGGCGGTGGCCGTGGTGACCTCCATAGTGGTGTCCTCCTCCGTAGTGGTGGCCTCCGCCGTGGTGACCGCCGAACATACCGTGGCGCATGTGCTTGTGCTTGAACTTGCCGTGCTTGTACTTCATTTGTGGGCCGTGGGCGTACACGACGCCAGGCTGCGCGACGTACACGGGCTGTGGCACGGCGTAAACCGGTGGGGGTGCGTGGATGTGAGGATGCGGGTGGTGGTGTCCAGGGCCTGGAGGGTGCGGGTACGCCGGCGCGTGACCGTGAGGAGGGTGCGCGTGCTGCTGCGGCGGGTACGCATGCTGCTGTGGAGGGTATGCATGTTGCTGCGGGGGGTATGCATGCTGCTGAGGAGGGTACGCATGCTGTTGCGGTGGGTATCCAGGCTGCTGAGGCGGATACGCGTGCTGCTGAGGCGGGTAGGCGGCCGGCGCTTGCTGTGGAGGGTAGGCGGCCGGCGCTTGCTGCGGAGGATACCCTGGCTGCTGAGGCGGATAGCCAGGCTGCTGCTGAGGAGGGTATGGTTGCTGCGGTTGCTGCTGCGGAGGATACGCACCGGCCGCAGGCGCTGGCTGTTGCTGCTGCGGAGGGTACGCCTGAGGCGCGTAGCCCTGCGCCGGCGGCGCCTGGCCCTGGGCTGGATACGCCACTGGGGTGGCCTGTGGGTAGCCCGCGGGCGGCGCTTGCTTGTGGTCGCCTGGGTTCTGCATGGCGACGAGATGCAGGCGCGAGGCAAGATGAAGAATGCCGTGGAATGCGAATAGCCACCTTCCGTTCTCTCTGTGGGTCCCTTGTGAGCTTGTGTCACACGCAGGGGATGGGTGTGCACTTTCCGATTCCGAAGCTCTTCACACAGCGAATGTAACAACGCTCGATTAATTTGTAACCGACTATCACTCTATGGTGCAATGTAACGAGATGACAACCACTCTTGATGGATTATGGCATGGTTAAAACGCTCGAAGTGTGAAGGGATGATCCCACTGGCTTGATATGATTCCCTCTCTCTATAAGAGCGACATAGGTGCAGAGTGTGGACCACATTGTGAATCATGCTCACATCAAGAAGACGACGATGGTCTCCATCATGAAGCCCCTCATGCCAATGCCAAACGTGGAGATACAACGCACCCGCATGCAAAGGATACTGTATGTCGTTCGTGGAAGAAAACACAGTGTGGGAGTTCTAGCAACTGTGGGCGAAAACGCGTTTACGAAGGTGGATAAATTGGCATTGACACACGGACTTCAGAATCGATCTGATCTATAGCACGCTGGAGACGCGAAGAGAGCGGAGCCGATCGGGAATGAGGCGGAGTAAGACGATGTGTAGACGGAAATGGTGCTTGCGCAGTCGCCTACTTGAAGAGCTTCTTCATCTTCATCTTCTTGAAGCCCTTCATCTTCCACTTACCACCCTTGAACTTCTTGTGCTTGTGGTGCTTGTGCTTGTGCGGCTTGCCACCGTACATGACCACACCTGGCTGCGCAACGTAGCCTGGCTGGGCAGGGTAAGCGCCGTGCGGAGCCGCAGGGTACGCGCCGTGGGCTGGGTATCCTGGCTGCGCAGGGTAAGCTCCGTGCGGGGCCGCGTAACCTGGCTGCGCGTGTGGGTAAGCCTGCTGAGGTGGGTATCCCTGCTGCGGTGGGTATCCCTGCTGCGGTGGGTATCCCTGCTGCGGAGGGTATCCTGGCTGTCCCTGCGGCGGGTATCCTGGCTGTCCCTGCGGCGGGTATCCTGGCTGGCCCTGTGGTGGGTATCCTGGCTGGCCCTGCGGCGGGTAGCCCTGCTGAGGAGGGTAGCCCTGCTGCGGGGGCGCGCCGTATCCTGGCTCGGCGAAGCCCTGTCGTGGAGGAGGATTCATCTTGCTTTGGTGTTGTCGACGGGGGAAGGCGGCGATCTGGAAGTGGCGGCGAGGGAGCAGTCGCCAGCGTGCAAACATTCCAGCCCCTGTGTTGTCGCACCCCCCTTTCTGGCAGGTGATGAAGCTCTCAGCTGGAAAGCTCTGGCCTTTCTCTACTGACAGGGTTCAAAGTATCACCTTCTGATTGGTCAAATACCTCATCTTCAATAGTCTAATTTCTACCAATCATAGTCTATATGATTCGTTTTAATGGAAGTTTTCACAAATTGGTTGACTATTGATTTTGAGAAATAATCCTGAAATTTCCACAATTCTTCATTCACAAAACTGACGGATCGGAAAGCTACACGTGCGAAAATGGCGGTCGGCGGCGACGCTTCCTCGTCTTCTCCGCTGGCTCTGGGCCAGCGATGCGAGCTTATATCTACTGGAACGGGTCTGCGTGCGAGCCTGCGCCGCTTTGGCGACATCATGTACATCGGTGAAGTCCGTGGGCTGCCTGCGGGCGAGTGGATCGGCGTGCGACTGGACAAACCACTGGGCAAAAACGACGGCGCTTACGAAGGCACGCGCTACTTCGAGTGTGAGCCGTTGCACGGCGCGTTCGTACGACGCGAGAGGCTCACGACGCAGGGTGACATCCCACTGGCAGAGACGCAGAGCGAGAGTATCCTGCGAGCCACGGAGGCGCGGCGCAAGCAGCTCGTGGAGAAGCGCAAGGAAGACAAGGCGCATCGTGCTGACTACTTGGAGCAGAGCTCGGATGAGCTGGTGCAGGCGTTCTGGAAGCGGTTTCTGGAGCACGAGGACCGCATTCGGCGCCACGTAAATGTGTTTGTGGACCAGAAGAAGCAGCCGACGCCCGTGGAGCCGTCGCAGGCCGTCAAGCTCGACGACCAAGTGCTGCGGATCAACGCGATGCGGGAGGAGGCTGCGAGTGCGGCGTCGCTGTACTTGTCCCCGTACGATATCCGCCAGACGCAGCTCATCATCGCCAGGCTGTTGGATCTGATCGAGACGACTCGAACGACCTTCGCACCTCGCAAGAAGTTCACGTTCAAGGCCCGCGCCCACAAGAAGACGGAGAGCTCTTCAGCCGAGCAGCCACAGGATACGAACCAGAGCGAGGCTGGAAAGACCTCGGTTGCGAGCTTGTACGCGGAGAACGAGGACGAACTGGTGTTCGCCGACCGCACGGATGAAGTTATCATCATCGATGAGTCCACTTTCCACGATGACGGCGACTCGAGTGGCCGGCGCCGCGACTTGAGCTTCTCGCGACTCACAAACTGCGCGATCTTCGTGTCGGTCGAGACCTCGGCGATCCGTGGTAACCTGCTTAAGAACTGTGTCGTGTACGCCGGCCCGATCTACGGCAGCCTGTGGCTTGAGCACTGCCACCACTGTGACTTCTTCGTCGCGTGTCGCCAACTGCGCGTGCACCTGAGCTCGTCCACGACCTTCCACCTGCGCATTGCGAGCCACCCGATCATCGAAGACTGCCACCAGCTCCGCTTCGGCACGTACAAGCTTCGTTACACAGGACTCGATGAGCTGCTCCAACGCAGCGGCCTGGAGCGTGACAACGGTCTCTGGTCCAAGGTGAATGACTTCAAGTGGCACAAGACGCAGCAGTCGCCCAACTGGAGTCTGTGGGACCCGAAGCAGACGCCGCGACCGATTCCTGCGGCGCTCCAAGAACTCGTGCGCTACGAGTAGGTCCCATATTTAAGTCCAAACGCAGCGGATGGTTGATGGTCTCGCCTAGTCCATTATCTATCTAGTACTCGTGTCAATCAATCAAACAAATCTATTCCTTCTTGCTCTTCTTGCTCTTCTTCTTCTTGCTGGGTGTCTCGTCCGGGACTTCTTCTACCGGCTCCTCGGCTTTCTTGTCCTTCTTCCGCTTCTTGGTCGCCACTGGCGCAGGCGCAACCTCTTCTTCTTGTGTGTGTGGCTGCTTGCTCTTCTTGTCCTTCTTGCTCTTCTTGGCTGGCTCACTGGCTGGCTCCGCATCCACCGACTTGCGGCGCTGCGTCTTGGCCTTGGCCTTGGTGGCTGTTGCCCGCATCGAGGCCTCGATGGCGATCATACCGCCAGCCACGTGCACACGCACGACCGTGACTTCCACGGTGTCGTCCATCGAGATCGACGAGCCGTCCGGGCCCATCCACGAGTCCTGGGCGTAGTTGTGCACGAATCCCTTGGGCAGTTCCGACGCCGCGACAGAGCCGTTGAACACACCGGCGAAGAGCATGCCGACGTGGTTGCTGCCGATCTTGTTGACGACGCCCTGCAGCGTCATGCCTTCAAGCGGCTTGAACACGAGCGCGTCGGCCACGACCTTGCAGTGGATGTACGGCTGCTCGTTCATGATGAAGCCCGCGGGCTTCTCGAGCTTGACGTTGCTAAACGATAGGATCACGCCCTGCAGCTTATCGGAGTACTGCATGAGCAGCGCTGTCATCTCCTGGTCGATGCCGACGCGCGACTCGCCGATGTGGCATGGCAGCAGGCTGATCGGCTGACGGATCTGCTCGCCACAGACAGCTCCAGAGCATCAGATTTCACGTGCAAAACCACCATATCCATACGCATACATCTACCCACCTTACAGAGCACGAAAGGGCTGTTCGCGGCGGCCATTGTGCCGGGAATAGAGCGCGTCGCGATGGTGTGGTTGGCTTCCAATCGACTCGTCCAACCACTTGCCCCGATGTCTCCTCGCGATTCGATCACCACGCGCTCTCTTAAATCCGACCACCAGGCCTAGCTCCCGTTAAAACCGTATTTGGATTATACCGGTATTTGTACCGGTATTGATGTTTGGACCACCAAAACGGGTTGACGGGTTGTGCGGTTTTGTGGTTTGTGGGTGGTCCAGCCCACCCGCCGTGTGCGGCTACGATTCTCTGGTCCGGCAGCTCACCGCCCTCTGAAGACCGCACCGCCAAAACCCTCCGTCGTCCTAATGAGCCTTATGCTGCGCCGCTCCGTGGCCGTGACGGCCAAGACCACGTCGCGCCAGGCGTCGCCTGCCACGCTGACGATGACCGTGCGCGAGTTCTCGTCGGGTCTGCAGAAGGCCATCGAGAACGAGCAGAAGAAGCCGTCGCTCAACGAGCTCGTGGACAAGGCCGCCAACATGTTCTTCCTCGGCGAGATCTTCCGCGCGACGTGGCTCGCCTGGGAGATCCACTTGGAGAAGAAGTCAACCATCAACTACCCGTTCGAGAAGGGACCGCTGAGCCCGCGTTTCCGTGGCGAGCACGCGCTGCGCCGTTACCCGAGCGGCGAGGAGCGGTGCGTTAAACCACTATGACGTCACTGCGACGATATCGACAAACTATGGGAAGACTGACGATTCTGGATGTTTTTTTGTAGATGCATCGCCTGTAAGCTGTGCGAGGCCATCTGCCCTGCCCAGGCCATCACGATTGAGGCTGTAAGTGGTCTTTGCGGTTGAAGTACGCGTGGAATGGTGGTGCTAACTCTCACTGCGTTTGTTGATATAGGAACCTCGTGCCGATGGTGCTCGTCGTACCACGCGTTACGATATTGATATGACCAAGTGCATCTACTGTGGTTTCTGCCAGGAGGCGTGTCCTGTCGATGCGATTGTCGAGGGCCCGAACTTCGAATTCGCCACGGAGACCCACGAGGAGCTGCTCTACGACAAGGCCAAGCTGCTCGCGAACGGCGACAAGTGGGAGTTCGAGATCGCCCACAACCTCGCCATCGAGCAGCTCTACCGTTAATTACACAGTGGCTGAGCTGTCCGTCCTCATCGGCGACCGCTTCGCCAGTGTATCTCATCGCAACGGAGGCTTCTTACGCTCGTAGTAGTCGCTTCAGTCGCTTCAGGTGAGGCATGCTTGGCAGAGTGGAAACTGTGCAAAATGAATTGTTTGAAATCAACTCTCGTGCGGAGATGGCGGCTAAGTTATTAGTGGTACTCGTCGGGCGGCGCGATCGTGAACTTGATCTTCTTCGTGGTCTGTCCTGTGAAGCGGTACTCGTTCTTCTCCGTGCGGTTCTTGGTGTCGTAAAAGTAGTGTGTGCCGACGGTCTCCTCCAGCTGCCCGTGGAGTGAGTACTCGCCGATATGCAGCGTTGTCTTGGCCGTGTCCAGTCCCTATACACCACACACAACCGTCAGAGCAAAGCCAATCTATCACAGTGAGCTGTCCTGCAGCTTACCTCGATGGTGACCGTCTTGTAGTCGTCCAGGATCGGGTGGTTCTTGAAATCGGCGAGTTCCAGCACCACCAGAATCTCTTCCTCGTCTTCCTCCTCGTCTTCTGCATGCTCTTCCAGCGTGTCCATGCGCGTGCCGTTCATAGATGCATTCACGTGCGTCTCTGCAGCATCAGAATCCTCGCTAATGTTCGCGCTGGCGTCGCTGTCCATGTGATTCCGACGGTCAACGGCCTCGTCGACGAGGCCAGGTTGTCCATTGTGACTCTCCTCAGAAACCGTTTCCAGCGCTTCTTTCTCACATCTAGACTCAGCATTCTCTTCTTTCTCTTCCTCCACCGCAACGCACGTGGTTTCTTCTCGTTCGCTCTCCTCGGCCTTGCGCTTGGTCGCTCGTTTCCGTGCCATTTTGTTCGATTGGCTTTCTTACAATGCTAATGTACCTCCTTTATAGAATACTAATCCTCTAATACTGCATAGTTGATGTCCATTCGTCCTTTGACTCCAATTCGTTGGTGGCACCAACATCATAAGCGCCAACAAGTTCCAACAACCAACGCCACCACTCGGACGCCAACGCCAACAAAAGCGAAGAGCTCAACTCAGATTTGATTGGCACATTCACATCCTGACAATGGCGGACGCGAAGATCAAGCCAGCAGACCCGAAGGAAACCTCCGTGGCAGTCAAGGGCCTGTCGCCCGGTGCCACGGAGGCCACGCTTGCGACGCTGTTCGCGGCCCACGGTAAGCTGCTGCGCGTGAAATTGGACAAGCTGGGCGGTGCACACGTCGTGTTCGGATCCACAAGAGCTGCCCAGCGAGCGGCTCTCGCGGCCAACGGAGCCATCGTAGACGGTCAGACCATCAGCGCGCAGCACGTGCGCGCGTTCGCCAAGACGACGCGCCCGTGCCGCAGCTTCCAGGAGGGCAAGTGCCGCAAGGGCGACCAGTGCAAGTGCGTTTTCATGGCTGCTCTGATTGGAATTGTAGATGGTACAGTAACTCACGAGTTGTTGTGTGTGCGATTAGATACTGGCACCCTCCGACGGACGCGTCCAGCGCGACGAATGGAGCTGCAGTCACCAAGGTACCGACGGTCGTGGCGTCCGCCTCGAAGAAGACAAAGCCGACCGTCGCGACAGTCGCGGTTGCATCGGGCGACGATATCAGCGGCATCCCAAAGGCGTCTATTTGCCGCAACTTTGCCAAGGGCAACTGCGTTCCGGGCGCGGCTTGCCGCTTCGCGCACGTTCTCGGTGCTGGTCCGTTGCCACCACCGACTCCTGCGAGTATCCCCGCGCAGTGCTCGTTCTTCCTGGCGGGGCGATGCACCAAGGGAAATGAATGCGCGTTCCTGCACACGAACGCGCCACCTCAAGCACCAGCCAGCAAGCCGTCCATGTGCTCGTTCTTCGCTGCCGGCCGCTGTGCCCGTGGCGACCAGTGCGCTTACGTCCACGAGATCAAACCTGCGCAAGCTGCATCAGTCGTGAAGTCGACTCCAGTCGTGCCAAAGGCAGTGGTTCCTGTCCCTATTGCTGTTGCTGCGCCTGTCGCCGTTGTGAAGCCAGCGAAGAAGGCTGAGAAGAAGACAGTCGTCCCAGTGGCGGCGCCTGTGGACAACGATCGCACATGTATCGAATGCGAGAAGCCAGACGTTGCAGTGTGGGTGTGTGGTGGCTGCGATGACGCCAAATACTGTGACGAGTGCAAGACCATGGTTCACCGCCCTAAGGTCATGCGCTCTCACACCCCGGAGCCGCTGCCAGGCTTGGCGACGGCCCCAGTGTGTGGCGAGTGTGAGACGAGCCCGTCCGTTGTCGAGTGCGAGGACTGTGGTGTGCCGTACTGTGAGTCGTGCGATGCGTCGGTGCATCAGTTCAAGAGCCTGCGCAACCACACAAGAACCCCAGTGCAGACTGCTGCGCCACCTCCACAGCAAAAGAAAGTCAAGGCGGAGATCAAGACGAAGCCAGCGCCTATTGCTTTGCCCACGCTTGTCGTGCAGACCCCGGCCGCTTACATTGACAGTGTGCCACAGTTGGATCTGCCCAGCGATTCCGAGTCATCCGATGAATCGGACGATGAAGACGAGAAGCCATCGGCTATCATTCAGACCAAGAAACAGGAATCGAGCTCTGAGAGTGAGGAAGAGGACGACGAAGAGGAGGAAAACGAGCAGCCAGCGGCGGCTGCTCTGGCTGGCCTGTCGTACGTGGAGAGTGTGCCAAAGTACGACTTGCCGAGCGAGTCGGAGAGCGATGACGAAGAGGACGAGGATGACGACAACGACAGTGTTGAGGACGCCAAGCAGGTCAATGTTGAGGCAGCGTTCGTCGCCGTGAAGCAAAAGACAAGCCCAGTGAAGGCTGCTCCAGCCACAGCGCTGAGCTCCGAATCCAGTGACAGCGACAGCGACGACGATTCCTTTGAGGACGAGCGACCCGTTGTCACCAAGCCTGCAGCTCCCACCGCAGTGGTTCGTCCTGTTGTGAAGACTCCGGCTGCCATGGAGATCTCGTCCGAATCTGAATCGGACTCTGATGACGAAGACGCCAAGCCGGTGAGGAAGACCCCAGCACCAGTCGCTGCACCGAAGCGTAAGGCAGAGTCTTCGTCGGATTCCGAGTCGGCCAGCAGTGACGAAGATTCGCGTCCGCCTGTTACCAAGCAGGCTCGCGTTGCGGCTCCAGTTGCCCCGACTCGACCATTGGCGAAGGCCCCGGTCAACCAGAAGCCGGGCATCTCCACTGGAAGCTCGCACTCGCTCGTGAAGAAGATCGAGGCGTACGAGGCCGGCGACAGCTCCGTGGTGATGCATCTCGACCCGAACCTCAACGGCTTCGAGCGTCTGCTCGCCCACGACTGCGCCGAGCGTCTTGGTCTGAACCACGTCAGCGTGGGCGAAGGACTCGAGCGTCACATCACGATCTTCCGCAAGGGCGGCGGAGCTCGCGTAGTGGGTCAGAAGGCCAAGCGGTCATAGAGAGAGAGATGTAGATGAACAAAATAATAAACTCGGTGTTCTTTCACTCCTCCGCATCGCTCTGTTTCTCGTCATATAGCACGGCGTTGACCGTGGCCTCTGCATCTCCTCAACCTCGACGACCGGCCAGCGTACACACTCTCTTCCTCTCTACCAGATCCTACTTGCTTATGGCCAGCAGTGGGCGTGTCAGTGGCGGGTCGGGTACACCACACCTCCTCTGGATCCCTCGGCACAGCCAGCGTCCCAACAAGCGCTTACTTACGAGCCGCTCTACGGTCGGCACGCGTGGCGGCGTGGAAACCGGTGCGAATGGCCGAGACGGAACGCGACGAGCCGCACTCTTGGCAGTGGACGAAGTATAATCTGCTGACGCTGTCTCTCGTGAGCGTCGTGTTGGGCGAGCGGCACATCTGGCACGTCACGTACTCCGTAATGTACTTACGGAGCAGCGACTCGATGTACTTTGGCACGAAACGACCACGGATCACGAGACGCTGGCTGCCGTCGATCGAGCCTTCCGTACCCAGCTCGGCGAGCGTGAACTGCAGCACGTGCTCTGGGTTACGGTTCATCATCTGACAGATCTCCGGGAAGTTGGCCCACAGCGTCTTCTTCGTACCCACTGCGTAACCATCAAACAGTCTCCATCAGTTCCTCCGCGTTTCAACATCAAAATCACCCAATGCATAGCCATGATCGTACCTCGCATGACCTGTGGTGGCTTCATCGTGAGACGCTTGCGGTTCGACAGCTCCGGGTTGTTCTCGTGGAGCTTGGACATGATGCGCGCGAGCAGCTCGTCCTGGTACGAGTACGTGGCTGGGTCCTGCACCAGCACGCCGCCGGCTCCGACAGTCGTCGTGGAGGCCGCAGCGGCCTCGTCGTCACCAGCGTCGTTGCCCTCGCCTTCCTCCTCCTCGTCCTTCTTGTCCTTCTTCACCTTCTTCTTCTTCTTCTTCTTCAGCGACAGATCGAACACGGCCGCGACATCCTCTGGGGCCGGCGGCGGCGCCACGCCCTCGCTCTCCTTCACGCTCACTTCCTTCACGGCTACGTCGGCCATTGTCGTTGATCTCTTCTTCCTGTTGCTGCCTTAGGTGAGCTCTTGGTCTTCGGGAGCTCCCACACGTCACGAAGGTTCTGGTGGCTCTCGCCTACCAGGACCCATACCCACCAACGCGGGTCTTCAACCCATCTAGGTTTCCAGACCCGTTTTGTTACGAAACCCACCCGGTTCTTACAAAGGAAGGGTCTTGTATTGAGAGGGTGCAGTAGCGAGGTTTTGAGGTTTTGAGCCCCTGTGGTGGATTGTTGGCGCTTGTTGGAATTGTGGCTGGCGGAAGAGCTCTTTGGCAAGCACCTCCAAGAAGAGACCGAGGCAACATGACGGCGCGTATTCCGTTGGCGTTCCAGCAGGGCCCGCGACGAAAGTCCAAGGCCATCGATGTCGTCAAGACCTGGCATATCTTCCGTGGTGACCTGGTGCGTTTGGTTTTATGGACTTTTTAGCGTGGAAGGCGACGGATTCCGACAGAATTGGAGGCGAAAATGGACGACTGACGGTTGTTGATTGATTGATTGATGACATGCAGGTCGAGATCATCAATGGTCCACACAAGGGCAAGCAGGGCCAGGTGGTCTCGGTCATCCGTGACCAGAACAAGGTCATCGTCGAGAACATCAACATGGTACGGCGTGCATCAATCAGTCGTCGGTTGCATTGATGGACGCCATGGACTGATGAAGCGCTTGCAATTGATTCAGCACAATCGCTACGTGAAGAAGACCCCGGCTGCCTCGGGTCGTTCGTACTTGGCCCCAGGCCCAGTGCACTACAGCAACGTGAACCTCGTGGACCCTTCGATCGGCAAGCCAACACGTGTTGCTATCCGCTACCTGGATGATGGCGAGAAGGTCCGTGTGGCCAAGAAGACGGGCACGATCATCCCGAAGCCAGACATCCTCAAGGAGCGTCACACCCCACGACGAACAGGTACGGTGCTACAGGCCTCTCGATCGAGACCAGCAACGCGTTCTGACGCCTTTGTTTCATCTTGTGTTCCACAGAAACGGGTCCATTCGACACGCCCCCAGAGGACGCGCTCGAGCGCACGGTCGAGGACTGGGAAGTCACCCGTGCCTAGATTCAATAGAGAGAGATAGAGAAGCCAGTCTGGCAGGCGAGATTGCTGCAATTGTGTCGAAATCAAAGCTGGTCCGAGTGGATTCTCCCCACATACAACCTATCTTTCACTCTATTCACAAATGCATCGTTGACTACAGTACCTAGCACCCTTCTATCCTGCCGCTCGTCGATTCCTCGCGACTACCCCCATTGGGATCGCGTTGGATACGCTCGCACCAAGGTTTGCAGGACAACTTGCACTTCCTGCAACTTGCGCCATTTCAGCCAATCAGCAGTCCCCAATCGTCGCCTCTCGACCAATCATGTCACGTCGACCGTTGCCTTTCTCGAGAAAACGCCCAAAATAGCCGAGAGAAGAGATGGCGGATCCGATCTGAGCTCGTAAGGCAGCCTTGTTCTCTGTGTACGTACAAGCGAAGATGTGGGATGAGGAAGCGTGGGAGGCTCACGGCCACGCGCTCTGGTCCGGCATCAATCACCTTGGTCTGTGGATCAAGTCATTGCCTCTTTCGACTCGGCGTCGTCAGTCGCATTCCCAGCTCCTTAGCACCAACGCCCGTCTAGCTCATCAAGATGTCGACCCACCTGAATGATGAAGCTCAGCCCCTTTCTAATGAAGATCAGCAGTACTATGACGCGCTGAAGAAGGACTTCGGTGAGACCTGCACGGAAGAGTTCTACGTGCGATGTGCTCGCGCATTCCGCAACAACAAGAAGACCCGCATGCAGCAGACTCTCGCCGAGGCCAAGCGTGTCGTCGAGTGGCGCAAGACGATGGATGCGGATACTGTGCTCACGAAGGAACTGGACCAGTGCAAGCTCTTCTACGACTACTGGCCAGGCATGATGTACGGCGAGGACAGCGAAGGCCATCTCATCGCCGTTGACCGCATCTCGGAGATCAACTTGGACGGGTTCACGAAGGAGTTCAGCGCCGTCGACAAGCTCATGCCACACCGTCTCCAGTATATGGAGCGCATCCAGTGGGAAAAGGCCGCCATCTCCAAGCGTCTCGATCGCCGAGTGTACAAGCACATTTGCATCGTCGATCTCAAGGGTCTGGGCATGAAGCACGCTTCACGCACGGTCGTCAACTACCTCAAGGTAAGCGGAAACGAGTGTGTCGCTACGCCATGTCCAGTTGGGACTGCAACTGACGTTTCCATTCTTGATGAACAGCCCATTTTTGATGTCGGACAGCTCTACTACCCGGAGACGCTCCATCGCTTGTATCTCATCAATGCGCCGATGGTATTTGCCGGCGTGTGGAAGATGATCTCGCATCTGATCGACTCCGAGACGCGTGAGAAGATCCAGGTGCTCAAGGAAGGTGACAAGGTGCTCCAGATTTTCCAGTCGCACTGTATCCCACTCGAGTCGATCCCCACGTTCATGGGCGGACACCACTCCGGCCGTCCAATGAACAACACCTTCAAGCCGTCGGTGCCGGACACGCCGCTGCCTGTCCCAACCCAGGTGCCCCAGCCTACCGAGTCTTAGAGCAGGAGGCGGATTAACGATTGCATACTAGCATCGACTCGATCGATACCTTGTTTTTTTAATATGGATACGCTCAACGACAGGAAAGACTCTTCCTGCCATTGATTCTAGCGTCTTGTAGGGGACTTGAGACTAGCGACGGAAGCTTACAACTTGGACTTTGGAGCAGCCTTGCGGGACTTCTGCTCCATGGTCTTGGACCATCCCGTGAGCGTCTCGCGCGACATGACTGGCGGCTTGTACAGGTAGTTGGCGCCATCCACAATGAACGTGTCGCCCGAGACAAACGACGCCGCTGGCGACACGAGGAACAGCACAGTGGCGGCGATGTCGCACTTGGTGCCCGCTCGGCCGATCGGGATGCCCGACTTGAGGAATTCCTCGACCTGGGCCGGGTCCACATCACCCGAGAGCTTCTGCGTGCCCGTGGTGTCGGCGATCGGGCCAGGAGCGACGCCCACCACACGGATGCCGTACGTGCCCCACTCGAGCGCCAGTGTACGCGTGACGCTGTCGACAGCAGCCTTGGCGGCTGACGCGTGGACCTGGTACCACGTAGCTGGCAGCTGCAGCGTGGCCGTGATGTTGACAATACACGCGTCGCCGCTCTTCTTGAGCGCCTCGAACGCGTTGCGGCACATGTTGAACGTGCCGATGGTGTCGATCTCCATGACCGTACGGAACGCGTTGGTCGAGAGCTTGTCCGCGAGCGCCAGGAAGTTGCCCGCGGCGCCATTCACGAGCACGTCGAGCTTGCCGAAGGTCGCCACGACCTTCTGCACGGCCTCGGCGGCGCTTTTCTCGTTACGCACGTCGCCCGTGACGAAGATGGCCTGGCCGCCCTTGCTCTTGATGATGTCGACGGTCTGCTGCAGCATGGCCTCGCGGCGGCCCATGACGGCCACCTTGGCGCCGTACTCGGCCAGCTTGATGGCGATCTCCTGGCAGATGCCCGAGCCGCCGCCCGTGATGAGCGCCACGCGGCCGGCCACGGCGTCCTGCTTGAACACGCGCGCGATAGCAGCCGAGTCCATTGTCTGTCTGATAAGCTAGAGGGGAGGTTTCTGAAGCACGAGGCGAGTGGGAGAATGGAAATGGCGTGGTGTTTCATCAACGCCAATGCCCAACTTCAAGAGCTCCCTGAAAGACCCTGGTGTTTACCGAGGATCATGTAAACAGTTTCTGGAGGTCGTGCGAAGGTCGTACGAAGGTGAATGCCTCAACCACCAGCATCTGGAGGGGAGGTTGCACGAAGGTACGCATCTGACCCAGCCATCTGCTTGCGAGGAGCTACAGTGCACTGCTTGCCTGTCCGGAAACGCACGTGGATCCAAGCCAATCCGGATCCGGCCGACGAGAGAAGGAAGGAAGCGGAGCGGAGCTTCGTGTGTGTGTTGAGCGTACAGTAGAGATCGACAGCTAGCGAAGATGAGTGTGGTGGCGCATAAGCACTACTTGGCGGACAAGAAGCCGTTCTACAAGCACTTCCAGTCGCGCGACATCACCATCACGGCCGTGCGGTCGGTGGCCATGCAGGGCCTCATGGTGTTCAACGGCTTCATCGCGTCGCTGGAGCTGGAGGAGAGCGACGACGAGGACGACACGGAGAGTGACGAGGACGACGACGATCTGGACGCTGTCGTGGACAAGCTCAAGAAGCGCGCGGCCAAGACGAGCAGCAAGGACAAGAAGGAGAAGAAGGACGAGTTCCAGCCACCGACAGCCAACGAGTTTGGCATCGCGTGCGCGACGTCGTTCACCAAGTCGCTCAGCATCACGACGTGTCTGCGCATTCTCGAGGAGATCGCCATCGCGTACTTGCGACCGCAGATCGTGGGCAAGCTCGTCAAAGGTACGAGTCGAAATGGCTCAATATTCGTCGAGCTATGGAGGGTTTTTGACTAATGGTGCGCGTGTGTGTGTCGTGGTGAATGGCAGACGTGAGCAAGTCGGCGACGCGCAAGTTCATGCGCTACCACAGCCGCTTCACGGCCGGTGCGTTCATCTTCAAGACGGGCATGCGAGGCAACATCCTGGGCCACATCTCCATCTTCCTTGTCGAGGAGGTACGGCGACTTCTGCCCTTATTGTATCTTAATCGTAACCCACAGGGAGTTGATGCTGATGCTGATCTTCTCGTAGGCCCACCAAGCGATCCTGATCCTCGTCCGGAGATATAAGGCGTCGAAGAAGCACCTACGCGGTGCTGACGGCGACGAGGACGAGAAGAAGAAGAAGGACGAGCTGGAGGTCTCGGCCCAGTCGTTCCTGCGCATCACGGCCAAGAACGCTCGCCGCTCGGGTCTCGCCGTGGTCACTGGCGGCCTGGGTGCCGCAGTCGGCACACTCATCCGCCCAGGGCTCGGCACTGTTATCGGCGCCACGCTCGGCGACACCATCGCCTACGTGATCTAAAGCAAGGGACAAGAGGAACCATACTACACTGTACACCGCCAAGTGCAATCAATTCCCCTAGCGTTTGCCAAAGATCCAACGCTCGATCCTTTATTGTGGAGGTCCGTAGCTGACTCGGCTGAGAAAGTGCACACTCCGTAGGCAATCCAGCCAATCAACGAGAAGATCCACGTCGAAGACGCCTAGTGAGCTTCCATTAACATGGGGAGATCCATACAGTACTGAGTGGATGAGCGTGGTGGCGCACAGGCAGTATCTGGCTGACAAAACGCCGTTCGGGGAGCGCTTCCGGCCTCGCGAGATCAGCTTCACGGCTGCGACGTCAGTAGCGAAGGTGGTCTCTGGCTACGTCCTCCCAATGGTGAAGCAGGCGTCACTCGAGAAGCGATACAATCCGACAAGCGACGAGGAAGTCAAGCGCATGCCGTCGTTCAAGGAGAGCGGGCTGGCGTTTGTAGAGTCGTTCACCAAGGCGTTGAGCATCAAGACGTGCACGGCTCTTCTGGAGGAGTTCGTGGTCGCGTACTTGAGTCCACAGGTCATCCGCAAGCTCATCAAAGGTGGGGTACCACAGTAGGTCATGGGCCGATTCTACCAACCAGTTTATCAGTGACGAGCTGTGCTGCAGACCTGAGCAAGTCGGCGACGCGCAAGTTCATACGCACGCAGAGCCGATCAGTGGCTGCCAGATTGATGCTCAAGACGGCCATGCGAGCCAACGTGCTTGCCAATGTATCCATCTTCCTCGTCGAAGAGGTAGGCTCCCTTGTATCCTCGTAGCGGCGGCCTGAAGTACTCATATCGTCATGATCGCAGGCCTTCCAGGTGATCGACATCGTCGTTCGACGACATGACAAGGCATCCAAGGACATTGGTGACATGAAGGAAGAGACGAAGGATGATTCCGCAGTCTCAACGCCGTCGTTCCTTCGGATCACGGGTACAAACGCGCGGCAATCGTGTGTCGCTGTCATTTTCAGTGGCGTCGGAGCAGCTCTGGGCACGCTGGTTCGCCCGGGATGGGGCACCGTTGCTGGTGCGATGTTAGGTGAGACCATCACGCTCAGGGTCTAGACAACCAACCGAACGTCAACTATACTCGCGACACACAAGCTTCGGAACACAACAGTAGCTCCACGTAGACTCGTGCCAACGTGAGTACATCGACAATTTCGCTCAATTGTCCACCTCGACGTGCCGTTCTCAGTGCTATAGCGCGACAAAAGCAACGGTTTCTCAGATATTCGACTGGCCGAAAGACCTCGTCCATGACGATCTGCCACCATCGATTCTTGGACCGCGAGAGCATGAATCTCCGAGTTGTTCACTACCCAGTCTACGTTCAGGCACACACACCGCACCCTCCGCGAGCTGTGTCCAGTATTCGACCAACATGGTGACATTCAACGTCACGAGCGACATCGCCGAGCGGGTTTCGTACTTCTCGTGCGTCTCCGGACCCAAGGAAGACAGCTTCGTGGACGTCAAGACGCCTCCGACCGACTCGGAGCTTGAAGAGGGCGCTCTTCGTCCCGGCGGGGCTCCGAATGTGTGGAGCAAGGACTACATTGGCCTCCTCGTGCAGTACGCAGCTGTGGGGATGCTTCTTGGAACACTGCCTGGCACTGTCTACCCGTTCTTGCAGCAGTATCTCAACATGGAAGGCACCCAGATCGTGTCAGCGACCGTTCTCCTGACAATGCCGTGGTCGTTCAAGGTCGTGTTCGGCATCGTATCGGACTGCTGCCCGATCTTCGGCTACCGACGTCGTCCGTTCATGATGCTCGGCTGGGCAGTGTGTGCGACTATGCTGCTGGCAATGGCATGCATGGACGCTGGTGACCCGTACTACAAGGACCGCACTCTAGTCACGATCCCCCACGACTCGTGGACGCCTGACCAGATCGCTGAGGGCATTGACGAGACAGCACCGGATCGCGGAGGCAAGTTCATCATCATGATGATGCTTGCAGCCGTCGGATACATCGGCGCTGACGTCGCTGCGGACGGTGTCGTCGTGGAGCTGGCACAACGAGAGCCTGAAGCCGTGCGAGGCTCGACCCAGACCACGATCTACATGGTGCGGACGATCTTCGCGACGCTGGCCAACGTTCTCACGGGCTTTGCGTTCAACGGCAAGAACTACGGCGGTGACTTCGACTTCTCGCTGTCGTTTCCTCAGCTCATGCTGGTGCTCACGATCTTCTGCGTGCCTGTGATCCCCATCACGTGGTTCTTCATCAAGGAACACAAGCACCCAGGCGTGACGATCACGATCTACTTGTCCGAGTTCTGGGACTTGCTCCAGCAGCGTGCCATGTACCAGGTGATCGCGTACAAGTTCTTCTCGGGGATCTTCGAGAACTTCACGGCGACGCCAGCATCGCCCATGCAGGAGTACTGGGCCAAGGTGACGCCGCTGAACGAGAAGATCTTCACGATCCTGGGCAACGTGGTCTTTGCGTCGACTCTGTACGCCACGGGCAAGTGGGGGCTGCAGTGGAACTGGCGGTGGATGCACGCCATCACGCTCGTGCTCGTCGTGTGTCTCGACAGCATCGTCGTATTCCTTACCACGTGGGACGTGCTTCGAAGCCAGTGGTTCTGGCTGGGTGCCCCGATCCTCGAGTTCCTTCCCAACGGCGTCGGCTTCATCATCTCCACGTACGTCGTCGTGGAGCTGGCGGGCCAAGGCAATGAGAGCGCCGTGTACGGTCTGCTCACGACGGTCTCCAATCTTTCTTCACCGTTTGCATCGACCATCACCAAGAACGTGGACGCTGGCTTCGATGTATCCAACAAAGACATCGTCATGGACACTCACCACGTCCGTATGGAGGTGACGTACGTGATGATCATCCGCTACACCATCAACTTGATTGGGTTGCTGTGGCTACCACTGTTGCCGGCTCAAAAGGCTCAGACCCAGGAGCTCAAGCGTAACGGAGGCAAGAGCAAGTGCATGGGAGCCTTCACAGTAGTGTACGTGGCTTTGGCATTGGGCTGGTCCGTGATGGTCAACCTCATGTCCATCTACCCAAGCACCAAGTGCCTCAAGCTCGTCGGTGGCAAGGGCTGCAAGCCCAGACTGGCGTCATAATGCGGCTTTGTCGAATTACCATAATAGGGCCATGCATCCAGGAAGGAATTTTTGATTCAAGAAATCAAAGTTTGAAAAAACTCCCGCTGAGTTGCTCTCTGCTTCCCATGGTGGTATCAAACGATCGTCAGTTCTCAATTCGCTGCCATCCAGTCACGAAGTACTCCGATCACCATCGTCGTACTGCGGGGAGTGTGAACGGGAGGGGAAGGATACAGTGCGGACCATGAGCGTCGTGGCCCACAAGCACTACCTTGTCGACAAGAAGCCGTTCTTCCAGCACTTGGAGCCTCCACCTGCTATGGACGAAGGCCAAATCGTTGACTTTTGTTGGGTTAACAGCTCTCGTGGCTCAGAGGAAACGCGATAAAACCGATGAAGCAAAGCAAGTCGATGATCTGGACACGAGCCAACAGTCAGTGCCAGCGATGGTGAAGAAGACGGAGACGTTCTGGCCACCGTCACTTCGCGACCACGGGTCCTATTCGTCCATTCGTTTGCCAACTCTCTCAGCTACACAACGTGCCTCCGTATCCTCGAAGACGCCGCTATTGTCCGCTTTGTCTCCACGAATTGCGCGCAAGCTCACCAAAGGTGCGTCTTTTCAATCGTATTGGCTTGGTTTCTGAATGACGGATGGCTGCATTTGAAGATGTAAGCAGTTCAGCAGTGCGCAAGGCGATGCAATTAAAAAGCAACGCCACTGCCAGTTTCCTCATGACGAAGATGGGCATGCAAGCCAACGTGCTGTACCACATCGCCGTCTTCCTCGTCGATGAGGTACATTATAATCACGCTGGAGACTTTTTCCTCGACCACCCTCACGCTCGCATTCTCTTCTACTGAAGGCCGATGCGGTGGTGACTGCCTTTGTAAGCAAACACAACGAAGCGAGAGACGAAGACGATCAAGAGATTCCGAGCGACGCGGAGACGAGCGCACTCTCGGACCCCAAGAAGTCAAGACTCGTTGCCTGCCTCCTTGCCTCCGCGTACACTCTGGGAGTCCTCTTCCGCGTCACTCCGAAGAACTATCGGCGCTTATATCGTAGCGTCATCGCAGTAGGGCTCGGCGCAGCAGTCGGTACGCTCATCTACCCCGGCGTAGGTACCATCATAGGCGAAAACGTTGGTGAGACCGTCGCCTACTGGGTACAAGGTCAGGTAGAAGGCCACATCGTGGTCAATATGAAGCCTCAGCAGTTCTCAATTCCCATACAAGTCGATCATGAGAGTGGCTTGCTGTCGACGAGTTTCCCTGTCGTGTACTACAGGAGTGAGCAAGCCAGCGCCACTGGCGTGAGCTCCTCGCCTTCGTCCCGTCGTCACCACGCCATTGCATTGCGACTCACTTGAGCAGGTACCTCATTTCTGATTCTTTGATTCAGACTCAGAGACCACATTCACTCCGACTCGAGACACGCGGTCTTTGAGAGTGCACGTAATTTATTTCCTAAGCCCAAAACTAAAGTAGCTTCAAATATTTTCCTTCCTAAATAAGATTTTACGATTCGAAATCTCGTCGATTTTCACCGAAAAAAAGGGCGTTTACGTGTGATTTGTAACTGTGGCTGCTGAAAATTATCTCGTAAATTACACCATGGGAGAGTCATCATCGTGGCTTCCCACACAACAAGCGGCGAGGCCACGAGAGACGTACATACAGCACGCAGCTCAGCTCCTCGGCTGCCATCCTTTCGTCCGCGCAGCTCCATCCACGCGTGGACACCGACGACACCACACACGTAGACACATTCTACACGTCCCCTGCTTCGTTCTCACGTCGTTTGCGTGGCCTGCGACACAGTAGCATGACCATGATGGGCGCCGGCTCTGACATCTACCAGCTCGAGACCGTGTCGCTGAACGACGACGACCAGAATGGGCACGGCTCTCCTGCGCTTCTCGACAGCCTGGAGGCGCAGCTGCCCGTGTACTCAAACGGCGGCGGCACGTTCGTGAAGCACGGCAAGGACGCGAGTGTCCCGAACCCGATTGTGGAGAATGACGAGGACGAGGACGACTACGACGAAGTCGTCGTGGTCGTGGAGCAGAAGGACAAGCCACGGCCCGTGCCACCGTCGCTGCCGCTTCTGAGGGTGATGGATCTGTCGAAGCCGTACGGCGTGGACGACAGCGACGGAGACTATGTGGATCCGACGCTGTTCTCGCCCGAGGTGTCGCGCCAGGCCATGGACCAAGCCCACAGGCGTGCCCGTAGTTTGGAGAGCGAGTTGAAGGAGTTGGCGGCGTTGGAGCCTGTGACGAGCTCCTCGAGTCCTATCAAGATCACACCGCTGGAGGCGGTGAGCATTATCACGGGGGCTTTTGTGAGCTCGGTGACGAAAGTGAAGTCTCTCGTCGCGGGCGACACGGAATACGACTTGCTGTCGGGCTCGTCGCCTTCGAACAAGATGGACGACCTGGATACGGACGGAGATGGCCTGCAGCTCAGCCCGGACGCTTCCAAGGGCGATGGAAAGCACTTCCAGACGCCCAAACTCAAGCCGGCACTGAAGGCGATCTCTGCCTACTCGACTATCGAGAAGACCAGTGTGAAGAAGCAGCAGAACAAACCACCGCGACGACTCAAGTGGGATGAAGACGTGCTGGACCAAGACGAGGAATTTGTGGATGATGAAGATGACATGATGGACGGCGAGTCGGAATCGCTGATGGTGAATGGTGGCAAGGGAGGCAGCGCAATAGCGAACCGGCAAGCGACTCCGCGAAACAAGAAGAAGCGAAAGAAGACCGTGCGCAGCATCATGCGAAGACTGACCCCACGAGAGAAGGAGGAGCTTTACCGGTTACGCCCTGACCTCATGATCGTGCCCAACTGGGCCCAGAAATACCGCGAGGAAATGACCGAGGCTGACTCGACGCGGTGGAGCTTCTGGTTGATCTCCATCATCGGCACGCTGCTGACATTGCTGGTGATCTTGATCATGCTCATCGCGCGGGACAAGGCCTCTAGCGTCACGGCCAAGTAAGTTGGAGGTTGTTGGCGTTGCAGCGTCTCCGTTGCCTGTACACTACAGTAGGCTCCGACGTCGGAATTTGAGCCTAAGACTATCGCCACTGGCATGGAGCCACACGACAGAGCAGACCGAGATCGAGCAAGCGACGCTATCGAGCCGACCGACGTGCGATGCGTCTAGAACCACCATAGCTTTCCTTTTTGTTCTCGTCTCCAGAGCGTGTCGATAGGATGCGCTTCTGAGCAATCGAGGGTGCATTTTTGGTATCTTTATGGATGCGCTATGCGCCATCCTCGCAATAATACACCGCAGATATTGTCGATGCGTGTGTTCATGGATGCGGTTCTCATTCTCCCCACCAATGAAGGGCAATCGCGGAAGCAAGATCAGACAGCGCATTATTACTTGAAGAAAACATCATTCATGAAGATGCGATTTTATCGACACCACGCTTGCTCGTCGCTTCAGCTTCGTAGATCAGAGAGCGCTCCATACGCGATCAAATACGCGGTCAAGAGATCTGTCTTGTACGTATCCGCCGCTTCCAGCAGACGCAACGACGCTGATAAATCGCGCTTCACGTCCATTTCTGATGGGGGAGAGTCGCGAAGACGCTTAGTGCTGGCCGTGCTTGAACGTGCCGTTCACGCGCTGCCAGTACTTGGACTTCTCGGCATCCTCCTCTGTAAATATCCGACACCAAATCCATGACATCAGTGATCTATCCATCCACTGCATCTCCCAAATAAACAAGCATAACGTACGCGTCGCGCCACGCGTTGGCAGCACGCCGAAGAGGAGGAAGGAGACGGCCGCGCCGACGAGGAACGGGCGGAACATTGGGCGGTTCACCTCGTACTTGATGAACTGGCCGAAAGGCAGGCGGTGCCAGCGGACAACCTTGTCGCTCATGATCTTTGCTTTGTGGCTTGGAGTCGGGCTGAAGAATCGAAGAGCTCTCCACACAAACGAACAGCTCACTCACACAGGCGCGTGCCTTGAGGGGGCAGGGAATCCACGACGCACAGCCACACAGTGTACTGTTCTTAACCTCAATAGAGAGCTCTATTGACCTGTATTAGCAGATACAATGGTATTAGACAGGGGGAGAGGATGTTGCGGGATGGGAGTGGACCGAGTTGCCTGTTGAGGGTGGAGTGTATGGCGCAAAGACCCACAGCCAGAAGGAGCGCGTCTTTGTGTCGCTGGTCTATCAGTTTGGGTGTTGGGGGTTTTTAGGCCGCTCGCCGCCCACTCACACCGTCGGTCTAACCGGGCCCGTCAGATTTCCGCCGGTCCTCACAAACGCAGTCAGACCAACATGAGCCTCATCACGCAGACCCTCCGCGCCCTCAAGACCGGTGCGTAGATGACGCCTTCCAGGCAGGATTGGGAAGCGGTAGTCTGCTTACTAGATGCGCTGTCCTTCCCGCTATCCAACCTGCCGTTGATCTCTCTTGCATCCTTCCTGTGGATGAAGTTCTGACGCTTTTCTCGGGGCTCTTTTTGTGCAGCTCGCCCTGCGGTCGCGCTCCGCCCTGCCGCGCGCGCCTTCAGCGCCGCCGCCGCCCCACAGAACAACGACGATGAGGTCGTCGTGCCAGAGCTGCACCAGTCGCTGGAGTGGGTCCTGGAGTCGCCGCCACCGCTCCACCAGTTCGAGGAGGCCCCGATCGTCGTCGAGACCTACGGCCCAGTGGACCCGTTCCACTAAACTGCCGTCCTGTCGAAGAGATGCGCGCGTGCATCCGGTAGACTAGCGCACGTAGGCGGCTGCCTGTCCTTCTTGAGGGGTGGAACGCCGCTGAGTGGTGTGTGTGGATGGCGCGGCAGTGTCGCGATCTTATCGTAAATACATTTGCTGAGAGAAGACGACCTCGTCATGTCAAAAGATCAGCGTTGTGTGATATGGATGGATGGATGTGTGGATGGATTCTCAACTCCGGGACGCTGCTACAGTGGCGTCCTGCCTGCGGTAAGTACGGGTGGATGGCTTGCTTATCTACGCCAGGTCTCTTTCATGAGCTTGATGTCCGCCAGGTCATCGTTCAGGATCGCCGTCAGGTGCTCCAACCCCTGGCGCTGCTTGTCGAGGAACTCGTAGACGCGCTGCATGTCCGCGGGGCTCATCTGGTTGGCAGGGGGCTTCGGAGCAGCCGCGTCATGGATGCGCTGCAGCGCGATCGCGTCGTTGAGACGCGCCTTGTACTGGCCGGGGGCGTCCAGCAAAGCCTGCAGCTTCTTCAGAGTCATCCTACACAAGCCAGCGACGTGAGTAAAGAAGGATCCGCAAGCTAGTCGATGGAGGGACGACAGACGTACGCCAGGTTCATCTCATCACGCTGCAGGGGCTTGCCCAGGTTCTGCAGGAACTCGATGTCTTTCATCACCTGATAACACACAGAGTCAGCCATCGATAGGAAGAGGGTACAGTTCTGAGGCTGCTGACACCCCACCTTGGTGAGCATGTGGACGAGCTGCACGTGTTCGTGCCGGCACTTATCGAGCTTCTCCTCGGTCGCGCGGCTGGTCTTCTCCATGTCCTTGAGCTGTGTTCGCAGGTCGTTCGTGAACGTGTTGTACTTGTCGGCGTAGTCCTGCTGCACCTGGATACGCTTGAGAAGATCCTTGAAGCCCGTGATCGGCACAGGCACGCAGTTGAGCGGGTCCGGGTTGTCCTGCTCCACCTGCTCCCACAGGCGCTCGCTGATGTGCGACGGACGCACGTACAGGTGGCGCTGTGATGGATCGACTGTGTTGTACATCAGGAACTTGAACCGAGACTGCATCGGGTCTTCGTAGGCGTACTTGACAGCGTTCAGCTGCGCCACCGAGGCATCGCCGCCCATGATGATCGGCGCTGGTGTCGTCACAGCGGCAGGCGCCGTACCAAAGGTAGACGCACCGCCAAAGCCGGTCGTCGTGTTAGCCGTGGAGGCACCTGCACCGAATCCGAATCCTGTCGTCGTTCCTGTTGAGCCGCCTGTACCAACAAGAACATCACGTGAGCCCAAGGAGGAACCAATGTTGAGCCCACGCCCACAGCACCTAACGCACCGAACAATGAAGACCCCGTCGACGGAGCTGCACCGGTACCGAATCCAAAGCCCCCCGTTGATGGCGCCGTCGTTCCAGTCGTCGCGAAGAGCGATGGCTTGGCAGCCGTCGAGGCTCCAGAGCCGAAGCCAAAGCCCGTGCTTCCAGTCGTGCCCGCCGCACCACCGCCGAAGCTGAAGCCACCGCCAATCGCTGGCGCAGCAGTGCTTGTGGCAGCGCCAAAGCCAAAGCCAGAGCTAGCAGCCGGAGCCACCGTCGCCGTGTTGGTTGCGCCAAAGCCGAAGCCCGTGCTAGCCGCAGGTGCGGCAGTCGCTGTGTTAGTCGCACCGAAGGAGAAGCCCGAGCTGCTCGTCGCTGGCGCAGCAGCCGGGGCACCCGCTCCGAAGCTGAAGCCACTCGAGGTCGAGGCTGCTGGGGCAGCTGCAGCGCCGCCACCAAACGAAAAGCCACCGCCCACCGCACCGCCGCTTGGCGCTGGAGTAGATGCGCCAAAGGAGAATCCTCCAGAGCCTGCTCCTTGAGTAGAGCCGAACATTGTGTATCAATCACTACGCCAACCCACAGTCAAAACCAGTCAGCATGGCCTCATCATGCACGGAATGAACCGTTCATATCTCTTCATATAGGCCACGTACAGGATAAAAAACTGCTGCGTGGGGTTCCCAAAGATCACGAAATTGAGTTGGTCGACTTGACGTGGCTTTGATCTCGACCTGGAGCTCAATATACGGGCAGCTAGGTGTCGCCTCGACGCTGCTTTGGACCAATTCCTGTCTTCGAGCAACCCCAATGGCGCGCAGCAACCCGCCCCCAAGTTGCGGAGGCTAAGTACGCACCCAAATACGCGAACCTAGTGATGGTCCCGACAAAGTTAACTAGCTCACTAAGTACGCATCTTCCCACTAAGTTCGGATACCTGGAGCTCCTGGTTGAAGGGGAACAAACGAAGGAAGGAAAGAAGGCGCACGAGTATGGGCAGCGCAACGGACGCCCAGCGACGGCACGTGAGCGCTCCAGGGGCCTTGACAGTGCCTACTATGGATCCATCAACAGTGCCGTCGACGGCGTCGGCGAAATGGCGCCTCGGCCAGCGCACGCTGCCGCCAAATGCCCACGATCTGGTGTTGAAGCCCGTGGACGTGGAGGCTCTCCATCCTCTGAAGGCGTCGGCTTCTCTTCCTGAGAAGCTTCAAGCCCCAGAGACGAATGAAAATGTGGTGCTAAATACGGAGGTAGTGGTGGCACCGCCAGTTCCGCCGGCAGACGTGAAGCGCGTGGCGACGGAGAGCAAATCGCGCCGCGTGAGTGGGCCGACGGAGGTCGTGGCGCTGGAAGAAGGCGAGCTAGACCCACTGGGAGCCTTCGCCATGGGTCTCTCGCTGGACGCGCCGCTGGCAGCAGCAGCTATGACTGTGGGGGTGTCGAGTTCGACTTCGAGCAAGGCGAATGGGTTCACGAGTGGCGACAAAGGCACGATGAAGCAATTGTGGACGGCCCACAAAGACCGCGTGCTGGCCAAGCTCTCGGACGAGACCTTCACGATCAAAGCGGTACGCTACTGTATAGTTGATACAATTTATGACACACGCGGTGGACTGACTGTTGGTGTGTCCTGTAGAGTATGCTGGAGACCAACGACATTGAGAGTGAGCTCCTTATCCAACAGACCCATTGAACGATGCATGCAGATCGCTGACTCTTGTGTGCTGTCTGCTGCTTATTAGGTGAGATCTCGTACGCTGCAACCACCACAGAGTACAAACGCCGAGACGAAGGCCACGACGATCCGGCAGCGGCGTCCACTGACGGCGTCAACGTCATCCGCAAGACCCGTGCGCGTCTTGAACAACTCGAGCGACGCCAATCGTCCGTCTCATCTAGTAACAACTCGAGAAGCAACGGAAACAACACGGTGGAGATCACACAGCGTGAATACGTCGCCCAGATCAAGCAAATGGAAGCGGATTTGGTCAAAGCGTGGCAGCAAAACCTCAAAGTCCAGGCTCTTCGCATCGCGATCAAGTGTGTCAAGCAGCTCAGCGACACGTCCTCTGCACCGCAAATGTACCCTGTGGCCTTTGTGCTGGTCAGCGACATCCTCGACACGTTTGGGCGCCTGGTGTTTGAGCGTATCAAGGCGCGTGCCTCGGAGGATGAGAACGGACAGCCTCTGCCGACGCCTTTGGGGGAGAACTTCACGAGTGACGAGGTCAATATCCACGCGAAAGAGACGTGTCGTAACTGGTTCTACAAGACGGCGTGTATTCGGGAGCTGCTGCCTCGAATCTACATCGAGATCGCGCTGCTCAAGAGCTACCGCTTCCTGTGCGACGGCGAGTTCCCACAGATTGTGGCTCGACTGTCCAACATGATCAAGTACGTCACCCTGCTACGTCACTCTTGCTTTCTGTGGCTCATTTGCTCCTTCTTTTCATATAGAGGTGTTGGTGAACCGACCGTAGCTCTGTACACCCGCCTGTATCTGGCGCTGGCCAGTGCCGAGCTCGTGAGCTCGAGTGAGAAGACCGCTGTGCTCAGCAGCCTGTACGACTACTTCTTCACTTTCCAGCAGTACCGCGACACTGGCAAGCTCATCCGCTTCATTGACGAGCAAAACCTGTCGGAGAACGACTACTTCGCGGTGCATTCACCCGCAGTCGAGTGGCTCATGAAGTGCACGGCGCAAGGAGCGAGTGACGATGTGTTTGATGCCCTGCTGGAGCAGTACAGAGAGTACTCGGACAACTCGATGGTGCTCAAGCATCTCTGCGAGTCGTTTGGCGCAGCTCGATACTCGTCGAATCCGATCGCGATGTTCCAGCTCATGCGAACAGCATCTTCGTCACAGTATTCCAAGTGCCACCTTTACAGCGTACTCGCCGTCCAGTTGAGCAATGCTCCTTCGATTGGAGGGCCAGTGTCGGGCAAGGACGCGAAGCTGCGGTTTTTGAACGAGGCGTGGAGCTCCATTACTGCTCAGGAAGACATCGAGATGTACATGGAGTGTGCGGCCGCGTACATGAAGCTCATCGTGGCCCATTATTCACACCGAGAGGCGATGATTCTACTCAAAGACGTCGTTCGCCATCTCAACTCTGCGACTCCGCAAGAGCTCACGTCGAAAGTGTACAATCTTCTCGGTGCACTGATTGAAAACGTCGTGTACGGGGCACGTCGCCATGCCGAGTTCTTCACACGGATGATTCCGTCGGGTGAGTTCCTGAGCCTCATGGGCATGTTCAAGCGAGAAGCGAGTGTCAGTGTCGCAAAGAAGGTGTTGCAAGCATTCGTCCACACCCAGGATGCTGGCAACGGAAAGGGTACGAGCTTGGGCAGCATGCGTCTCCATGTAGTTGGCCCTGAGGCTGCTGTGGCGCACACTCTCTTCGTTCTCTGCTGTCGCGTGCACGACGCGCTGGACTCGTTGAGTACCGCGACCGAGCGCCACGAGGCGACAAAGGATATCGTGGCATTCATTTCGAGGCTCGGGTATGCTAAGCAGTCCAAGGATCTTCAGGCGATTGTGACTTCTACAAGTGACTCGGAGTTCCAAGAAGAGGAAGAGGCGTTGCTGATGCTGTACATCGACTGTCGCAGTGCGTTTTACAAACTGGAACCGATCAAGAACTTCTTGACTAGGTACGTCATCGCGCTGGCAATGCGTGTGCGTGAACGCATGGTCACATCGACAGCAGCGAAGGACAAAAGCAAGAGCAGCCACATCCGAGTGGACGATCGCCGTCGTGATTTCATCAAGTCGTGTCTCGCGTACGCTCACATCACGATCCCATCGATTCCGCAGCCATTCCAGCGACTCGAACTGCTCGTGTTGTGTGCCAAGGTCTCACTTGTTAACAACTGTCTCCCCCAAATGGAGGTGTTCTTGAAGTCGGCCATTATGATCGTCGCCGACTTGGACTACGCTCAAGTTATCGCCGAGTCCGAAGCCTCAAAGAAGGAGAAGTCCGAGGGAAGCGACCAACCCAGTGAAGATCCTGTGCTGTGTGTACTCGGCGAGTTAGTAGGCGTCGCCGCCTTCGCTCCGTCTTTGGTGGACGATGAGCCATTCTACTTTGTAGAAGCTCTCCGCAAGGCACTGCTCGAGAGGATGCCCTGGACGTCACCAGCGATGTCGTCTGCCCCAGAGCGGGTGAAAGTCGCGGGTTGTGCGTGCCGCATCAGCGTGCTGCTCCTACTGACCCAGCTCTACGCAATGTGGGGACAGTCTCGCCTTCCGACTCGTCTGGATGGCGTCGACTCGAATGACGTTCTCTACGGAGGCGAAGCGAGTTTCCACGACCGAGCTCAAGAAACGTTCAGCTCCACTTTGGATCAAGCCGTCGAAGCGGTCATTGGCCTGGCTGCATCCAACTCGTCGAACCCGAACGAGATCGTCTCCCAAGCGGAGCTCATGGTGGAGCTCATCTCGACAGTGTTTCCCTACGTGTCACTGGATGTGTCGGCGCCGAATGGTGGTGCAGATTCGAACGGCGGGGCTGCTATGCTGCACAAGTGTGTCGAGTTCATCCAAAGCAAGCTCGATACGCTGCGTGAAATCGCTCAAATCCATGCAGCGAGACACACGGCAGAGTATGACGCACTACAGAAGAAGTACACGCAGACTATCGAGGAGCTCCACGCGTACCTGCAGCGTGTAGGCAAGAAGCAGGCTGCATTGTTCAGTGATGTCGCTCGTCGTGAGATCGTCTCCCTGGACGAAAGCCTTGCACGACTCACGCTCGGCGCTTGATCAGACCAAAGCGAGAACAAGTGAAGGCAGAGGAGTGGAAGAGGTGCGTCATCGAGACTTCATTCGATTTATAACTTATCGCCATGAGTGGACAATGAGAAAAAAACAATGCATGAAGCGTGTGAAAGTGCAGAGTCGAAGTGGGCGAGAAGCATTTACTTGCCGCCCTTCTTGCCTCCCTTCTTGGCGTCGGCAGCCGGCGCCTCCTTCTTCTCGGCCTGCTTCTTGTCGCCGCCCTTCTTGTCTCCCTTTGGTGGCATGGTGGCTTGGTTTGGTGTGTGTGGTGTGGGTGGAGTGTGCTGGTGAGACTTGCTTGGTAAAAGCGAGAATGAGAGAGCGGAAGCGAGGCAAATGGCGCTGCAGTCTCATCAGCGTTTGATAACGGATCGAGGCTTCTCTCACAAACTCTTGAGTCACTTTTATCTTCATTGGCGTTGCATCCGCGTGACTCTGAATGAAACGGATCGCCCTGACGCATTCTCGCGTCGCTTCGCGGTCATTTGTCCTTGGATACCTCTTGAAACAAGGCAAATGCCTGGTTGTTGGTCGAATCTTCGGTTGTTTCTCCCACACGTCGCACATTCTGGCCGTTGGGCGTTGAAGTTGGCTACCGAAACCACTGCGTGGAAGGTTGGAGGATGCACCAGAGAACCCAAGACGGAAGCCACCCACGATCCCAACGCAGAGCAGCCTTCTCTTGGGTTTCATGCAGCTCCGTAACGGATCCGTGAGGCCAGGGGACAGCAGCTCTTTGAAAACGAGCTTCCTTTGTGGGCTGGCCAGCTCCTTGATCGAGGTTTCTCATTCTCGCTTTTACCAAGCAAGTCTCACCAGCACACTCCACCCACACCACACACACCAAGCCAAGCCACCATGCCACCAAAGGGAGACAAGAAGGGCGGCGACAAGAAGCAGGCCGAGAAGAAGGAGGCGCCGGCTGCCGACGCCAAGAAGGGAGGCAAGAAGGGCGGCAAGTAAGTGCTGCCTCTCGTCTTCTGCCTACGTACGAGTGCGTTCTTCTCTCCATGTGAAGGCGTAAACACTACCAATCCAATAATGCGAATCCGCGTATGAACCATGAACCACTATATACCATGCGTGTTTGTTTGGTCTCAACAGCATAGAGCTCGCAGTCAGTTCGGCCATCAATAATGGCTGCCACTGTGCTTTTGTTGATGGTGGTGCCTCGTGCGCAGAGATATCCAACGCCGTCAGCAGGGCGGAGGACAGGAAACACCCCCAGGACCTTCAACAATCGCCAGCCAAGGTCGACGCCGCCAGAAACTCCCATGGCAGAGAGCTCTTGACATTACTCAGATGGAAAGAGGCTACTATCGAAGGTGGCAAGAGTGTTCTTTACTGGAAGACAGTCAGTCAAAGGGAACTGGCTTGTTCCTCAGATCTGAGTAGACGGAGCTGTTGACCTGATCTGAATCTTTGTACTGGCTCTGCTCCAATGTCAATCATCATCCATTGCGCATTTCTCCACCGAAGCGGCCACGAGACCGAACGACACGAAGAGCCATCTATCCATGTGGTGACATCCACAGATCCGCCGGTCCATAATGGAGTCCATTGGCATTCCTTTGACAGTCACCAAGTCTCACTTGGCACAGGCGCATGGTCGTGAGTCACAGTGGACGCGGCTGGCGGCGCCGTCTCTCTCAACACACACGTCAGTGGCCTATGTGCGGAGCTGTTCACTGCGCAGCGATCACGGCTGTCGTACACTAGGCGCTGTGCGTTCGCCAGAGTGCGTCCCCCATCACGCGGTGTGGGTTCTTTGCCTTCCCAGCGGGCAGCTCTGGGCGCACAGATCACTTCAAACTGAACGCTGGCTGCCAGGAGCTCCTCTACATCAGCAGCCTCCATCTTCGTCCTTGATTTACGCAGTCGATTAGACTGCCAGCATTCGAGACGCGCGTGGTCTCGAGGCCAGTTTGCTTCACACGCGAAGACGTGCAGACAGACGATCATCATGAACCCGCGACGGTCGAGTGTCGCGCGCGGCTCCATGTCGATGCGGTCCTTCGACGACGGCGATCTGTCCAGCTTCACCAGCCGCTTCAGCTCCCGTCCGTCGACTCTCATTCGGCCATCAATGCACAGCGAGTTCATGCAGCGAAACGACTTCGCAGGGCCACCACCAGCCACGCGGCGGCGGTCTCTGTCAACAGAGAGCGACCGGTCAGGCAAGCCGCGGCCGTCTGTGCCGCTGCTGTACGCGTCCACGATCAGCTCCATGTCGACGCTGTCGTCGTCGTTCTACCAGTACGATAGCACGGGGGCAGTGCTACCTGAGATCGCACCGACGCCCGCGTCTTCCAAGAACTCTAGCGACCACCCCTCGAGACACAATGGCATGAAGCAAGACCCCACGTTGCGACTACCACCGGCTCAGGAGCGAATGATCCGCAAGGACGCGTACCGAATGACGCGCGAGCTGATCGTCGAGCAAGTCCAGGCGCTCGATCTGGCGCACAAGCGCATGGCCATCACACGCAACGCTGCGGTTGGCTCAGTTGTGGCTGACGTGAAGGGGATCAAAGTGTTCGAGAAGTCGGGACTCGGCTCGGACCTGCAGCGGTCGAAAAAGAACAGCTTGAAGCGATACACGGCCCAGTGGCAGCTCAACGGCACGATGGATGAGATCGTAGCACTGCTGCAACGAGACGACGAACGCACGGACAGCTACATGAGTTGCCAGAGCGTGTTGAGTCCGGAGACTGTGAATTGCAAGCTGCTGTGGCGAGACAGCCAGCCAAAGCAGCCCCACTCTCGTAGTGGGGACGACGACGACGATGACAGTCCTGTCATCAACATAGAGCCGCAGGGAGAAGAAGAGTTTATGATGTTCAGCGACCGAGGAGGCGCCAAGACCGTCGCACGGCGTCACCCAAGACCGCCCAGCTCACAGTCCACGAAGAGTAAGGCTTCGTCCTACAGCCGTCGCGGTCACAAGAACTCTTCCAAGGCACTGAACTGGCTGGGCATCAACTGGTGGGTCCAGCACATGCCTCTCAAACTCAGCCGTGACCGAGACTTCATCGTCCTGGAAAACCAACGCGAGTTTGAGACACCGACGAGTGGATCCAAAGGCCCGTTACGACGAGGGTTCGTGCACTTGCGCCACTCTGTCGACCTCGCGGACATTGCCACCAACGAGAAGAAACTGCTCAGTCCGTTTGTGCGTGGCCTCGTCATCCAAAGTGGCCTCGTGGTCGTCGAAAGCGACGAGCCCGGCGTGCTCGACGTCGCGAGCACCTTGGAAATCGACTGTGGCGGCCACATTTCGGTCGGCCAGCAACGCCAAATCATCGTGAAGCGGCTGCAGTCCCAGTTGGAAAACTTGAGTGACATGCTCTGGAAATTGCGGCTTCTCAAGACCCAGCGGCTATTCGGTCCGACAATGCCGCGGCTCGACAAGAAAAACAGTGACATGCTCGCGAACAGGTGCCATCGCTGTCAGTACAAACCGTCTCGTTGGGGCCCACGTCGAACCATGGAGCAGTGCCGTTCGTGCGAGCACGTTGTCTGTGCAAACTGCAGCACGCACAACGAGTTCCAGCCCTTTCTGGTCGCTGCTGCGCTTCCCACGAGGCGCCACAACTTGCAGTCGGTCGATAGCGGAGACCTGAAAGCCCGCGTTTGCTCGCAGTGCGTCGTGGATTTCTCCCGACCTCGGCTCGCTCGCCACCAGTCGTCTGCAGACACGTACTCGGCTGAGATTGACGACCATTTCGATCTTGGGGACGACGACGACCACGACAACAACGAACGGAGCGATGCGGTGCGGAATGTACTCCCGCCGTCGTTCCACCACCGTAAGCAACACGAGTCTCTCCAGCGATCGCACCTGTCGACACGCCGGGCGTCATCGTCCATCCACGACGACCAAGACTGGCAGCCGTCCCGCTCGAGCCGCATCGCTGAAGATCTCGTGGACGATTTTCTCACGAGTTTCAAGGCCGACTCCACGGCACTCCCAGAGTATCTCCTGGCGTCACCAGGTCCCCTATCGCCATCCGCGCTGTCAGATTCCGAGCGTCACTTCGAGCCACGTCCGTTGTCTCCGCCGGTGCCAGAGGAAGCACCGGCCCCAACGCCAGCAACAACGTCAGCGTGGCAGCGTCGCGTGTCCCGTGCTGATGTAGCACGACGCCCCAGTGTCTCTTCGTACACGCCTCTGCAGGGCCACGACGCCACGCCGCCGCGACGGAAGCTCAGCATCTTCGAGACCATCCCAGAACCCGCGCCGCGGAAGAATATCGTGCTGTACGAAGTGTGATCCTCGTGAACGAATATGAGCCATATTATGAACCTCTTCTCCTGATTGATGTGATCCACTCAATCTACCACACGTCACATATTTATGTGGACCACACATCAAGGTAACTTAATCGGAACCAATCGCGACCAGGTAGCAAGTGAGACCTTGGGTGAAAATGGAAGATCCGCCACCCAAGCGCGTCGTTCTCGTAACGGGCGGAACGGGGCTCGTGGGGCGCGCCATCCAGGACGAAGTGGCTGTGCGTGCGCGTCCGAATGAGCTGTGGCACTTTGTGAGCAGCCGCGATGCCGACCTCCGAGACGCCACACAGACCAATGAGCTCTTCGCGCGGCTTCGTCCGACCCACGTCCTGCATCTCGCTGCTCGCGTCGGCGGCCTGTACAACAACATGAAGCACAAAGTCGATTTCTTCCGCGATAACATGGCTATTAACGACTCGGTGCTGCATTGCTGCCACAAATACGGCGTCCAGAAGCTCGTGTCGTGTCTGTCGACGTGTATTTTCCCGGACAAGACGAGCTACCCGATCGACGAGACCATGCTCCACGACGGCGCGCCACACAGCTCGAATGAAGGCTACGCGATGGCCAAGCGGCTCATCGACACGATGAATCGGTGCTATGCGGACCAGTACGGATGCAAGTTCACGTCCGTGATTCCCACCAACATCTACGGCCCGTACGACAACTTTAGCATGGAAGACGGCCACGTGATCCCCGGGCTCGTCCACAAATGCTACGTGGCGAAACAGCTCAGCCAGGAGTTTGTGATCTGGGGCAGTGGCGCGCCGCTGCGGCAGTTCATCTTCAGTCGAGACTTGGCCAAGTTGATGCTGTGGGTGCTGGACGACTACGACGCTGTGGAGCCGATCATACTGTCGGTGGACGAGAGCCAGGAAGTCTCCATCAAGGACGTCGCTATGGCGATCGCAGAGACCATGGGCTTCCAGGGCAATGTGGTGTTTGATACAAGTCGTGCGGACGGCCAGTTCAAGAAGACAGCGAGTAATGCGAAGCTGCGGCGGCTGCTCCCCGACTTTAAGTTCACGCCGATCCACGACGGACTGCGCGAGGTCGTGGAGTGGTTTGAAAACAACTACACGAATGCGCGGAAATAAAAGGAATTAAGGCGAGAGGATCGAAGACAGCCGAGCCGAGGTCGTGACCACGCAAGAGGCTCCTCGTCTCTAAGCTCCCTTCGCTACTCGCTCAGCCGAACAACGTTCGCATTCTCATGTTAGATCGACTGACGCCCCGCCGAATGTTGGCGAGAGCAACCAGCAGCCAGCGTCAGCCGTGGAGTCTGTGGACACGACTGCCTACGATATTATAAACGTCCTTGTTCACTGTCTGTGAGGGCTTCTAGCGGTACTCTGGATGATCTTACTTCATGAATTGTATGCGAAGGGAAAGCAGACGACGGGAGTGACGTACGATACGGGTAGAGCAGCAGTCCAAGCGCCATCGATCACTCAATACATATATAGTTCTTACGGAACGCTGCGTTCTCCACTAGCGACACCAAAGCCACGACATCTTTCGTGATGGCCAACGCTCTTTCTTGGACTCGTCCGCTGTCTTCGGCAGTAGCTGCGATAGAAAGGAGAAAAACGCCCACCACGATGAGAAAGCCACTTGACGGCCGAGAAGGGGAGTTGTCTCAACGGGTACGTTAATTGCAGTCGATCTGTCGTCGGGAAGCTTCACAAGCACCTGAACCACTTTCCTGGTGGGTGCCCCAGCAAAGTAATCCTCGATCGACCACGTCGGATCCAATCGCGTCTCTGTCGTCAAGTATATCGCTTGGACGCCAGCATCACCGCGTGAAACCCGAACGTAATCGGGATGGGAGGTAGGCAGCCATGCGCCAGTCGCAGCGCCGTTCTGCTTGGCGAGATACAGAGCGAGTCTGCTTGACGAGAAACCAAACCCCGCGCTCTCCTTGATATGATCCTTCAATATACAAACTGCTTGCTGGTTGCCAATGTCCACGGTGACGATGCGCCCTTCGCCGACAACCGCGCAGAACAGCATCACCATGGTTCCAAGCTCGACGATATGTAAAGAAATACTTCAAGGTCTCAATTCAATTCGTATTATATTATTCTCTTCAATTATTTTGCAAAGGCTCGTCCAATTCGATACCCTCCTAACGCCGATAATGACGTTGACTTCAAGTTCACACCGATCCGGTTTGAGAAGAACCACGCGAACGCGCGGAAATAGAAGCAAAGCGGAATGAACGATGTGATGGCGAGCAGACAGCGACAACGATAGATGGAGAGCCATCAGGCTTCAGAACTTCTTGGCATTGTGAGAAGTTTCCAATGCAATACAGTAACGAGCTGCAGCGGCGGAATGAATCTTCCAGTACCGTGCGAGCTATTCGCAGCGAAGTGCTTGAGCCTCAGTGCCCAAGCGTAGCATCGCATTTGTTCCGATATGGAGGCCCGCATACGAAAAGCCCAATCCTTTATTTTTGTAAACTGTTCTCGTTCTTGTCACGTTCGGCTGCTAGCGACTCGACTACCATGCTTTAGACTCAATTAGGATGCGTGAGGCCTGGACTCGCCTGACTATTCGTGGCGCGTGGGCCACCATTCCGCCGGTGGAGGCGCCTGCAGCATCTCAAATGGCTACTTTCGAATGGCTACTTTTTGTGTGACGGTCAGGGAGGGTACATGATATCTGATTGGTTAAATACATAGTTTAGAGTACTTGATTGGCTAAAATACGCTTGGAAAGGTCGCATTGGAATCTTGCCCCACTTGAATTGGCTGACGTACTGTACCTCATCGGCGTTTCTCCTGGCGGCGCGATAAACGCAGCGCTGCGCTTGAAGCTGACGCAGCTCCCTTACCACACGCCTCATATAGCTCTTCTAAAGGGCAGCGCGTCAGCTGTCTCACTCGGCGTTCTACCACGGAGGAACCACAGCCTCCATCCATCACACGATGGTAGTGTCTTCTGTTAGTGATGCGGCACTGCAGCGAGCTCTGGACGATGGCAAGCTGGACCACGCCGTGCATCTGCTCATGCTTCTGCTGGGCGATCCGCTGAGCGGCCCACAGAAGCGGCGCTTCATGACGCTCCAGCGAGCTGTCGCTAAGACGGAAGAGCTGCTCGCGCTGCAGCAGCAAGTGGAGCTCACGCCCGGCGGCCTGGCAGCACGAGACGCAGACGCACCACTGAGCTACTCGCAGCTTCAGATGCTCACGTTGCAAACGCTGGCACCAGAGAGCACGGCCTACAATATCGTCCGCGCTATCCAGGTCTCCGGCCAGACACCCTACTCCCACGAGGCATTAGCTGCGACCTGTGACGTACTGCTCGCCAAGCACGAGGTGCTACGCACGCTGTTCGTCACGGACCAATGCGGTGAGCCACGGCAGCGTGTCACGGACCTCACGTTCTTTAAGAGCCAATCGTCTCAGGTGCTTCAAGAGCTGCAGTACGATAACTCGTCTAGCCTCGACCGATTCATCACCGAGCACACGTCCAAGCCGTTTGATCTCTCCGGGGAGGCGCCAATCCGCGTCTATGCCATCACAACTGGAGCGCCTGACGCCTCCTGGGTCCTTGTGACTGTGATCCACCACATCGCTACTGATCCAGAGTCCAGCGCCGTCTTCTGGGACGATCTCACGTCGTTCTACGCTGCCTTCCAACGCGAACTACCGTGTGAACGCCAGCAACTACTGCAGAGCAAGCTTGATATGGTGAAGATAGAGATCCACAAGCGCGTATCGTACCGTGACTACGCACAGTGGCAGCGACAGCGGCTGCAGTCCGGAATGCTCGCGTCGTCGCTGCAGTACTGGATCCACCAGCTCTCCCACGAGGAGATCCCTCAGCTGGAGCTGCCGTACGACCGTCCACAGCCATCCAATCTTCAAGGAGAACGCCGGGGTCACACTGCGGTGTTCCAGTCGAGTCCCCAGCTCCAGCAGGCCTTCAGTAACCTCTGTGCCTCGCGTGGATCCAGTATGTTCATCGGTCTCATGGCGATCTTCCACATGCTGCTCAGCCGGCTCGCCAACTGCGACGATATCGTCATCGGCGCTCCCACTGCTGGCCGTAGCCACGACGCGCTGTCCGGACTCATGGGCTACTTTGTGAACACGTTGCCTTTCCGTCTCCAGTCACAGCACGACGGCAGCTTTGTCGCGTTCTTGGAGACCGTCAAGCGCGTGGTCGTCGATGGCTTCAGCCACATGGAGATCCCGCTCCAGAAAATGCTCGAGCACGTGCATCTCGACCGCAAGAGCTGCCAGAACGCTGTGTTTTCCGTGATGTTCGCGTGGGAAGGCGGCTCCGAGGCGGACTCACCGAGCGAGTGGACAGACATTTCGCTTCCTCACGAGACAGCCAAGTTTGATCTCATGCTGAGCATGCGTTACGCCATGGATGGCCAGGGCCACAAGGTCTTGGAAGGCACACTCGAGTACCCCGTTGATATCTTCGACGACGAGACCATCGGTCGCTTCACAGGGTATTTCTTGGAGCTCACGAGCCAAGTCACGCAATTCCCAGAGACCAAGAAGCTCAGTGAGATCCAAATGATCCCGACGACGGAGCGCGAGCTGATGCTGAGTGAGTGGGGAGTGCCTCCCACCGTGACTCACACCAGTGACTCGCTATTTCTCGACGAGTGCGTTCGTGGCCAGGTGCAAAGGACTCCTGACAACGTAGCTCTACGGTTTGAAGGCACTGAGTGGACGTACAACGAGCTCTGGCGGCACAGCTCCAAGCTCGCGGCAGCTCTTCAAGCTGACAGTGCCAGCAGCTCGGAGTATCCATTGGCTGGTGCTCGCGTGGGCCTCTTCGTGGACCGTGGCCTCGAAAATATCGCGTCCATCGTCGGCGTGCTGCAAGCCAGGGCTGTGTTTATTCCACTTGATCCAGAGTTCCCCGTCGATCGCATCCAGTACATGATCGAAGACAGCCGAGCCGAGGTCGTGATCACGCAGCGACACCTCGTCGCCAAGCTCACTTCACTACTCTCTCGGCCCAACAACTTCCGCATTCTCATTTGCGACGACGCGTTCGAGTCTGACGCCTCGTCAAATGCTGTTGAGAGCAAGCAGCAGCCAGTGTCAGCCATGGACCCTGTGGACACGATCGCGTACATCCTGTACACGTCTGGCTCGACAGGCAAGCCCAAGGGCGTGATGGTCTCGCACGCCAACATCCTCACGACACTGCAGTGGAGTGTGCGCGAGTACGCTGTGAGCCACGAGGACATCTTCCTCCAGTCGACGTCCTCGACTCTTGACGGTTCGCTCACGCAGCTCTTCACGCCTCTTCTTGCCGGTGGCAGTGCGTTGGTGACGAAGAAGAACGGGCTCCACGACCTCGCGTATCTGGCCGGCCTACTCACCTCGCACCACGTGACGTGCTGTGTGTTCGTGCCGTCGTACTTCGCCATGCTCATCGACTACATGGGCGAGTTCCCGCAGTGCGTCAAGCACGTCGTGCTCGCCGGCGAGGCGTTTCCGACGGCGCTGGCCACGAAGTTTTACCAAAAGCACGCGCGCTATTGTGAAAAATCGCAAAAGCGCGTCTCGGCAACGTGTCTCGTGAACGAATACGGACCAACAGAGGCCTCTGTGACGTCCACTTTCTTCCGATACCCTTGCGAACTCGCTCTGAGTGACGATGTGAATGGACTGGACAAGCAGCAGAGCGTGCCCATCGGCAGAGGCAACGACGACCACTTCCTCGTGGTTCTCGACAAGTACCAGCGACTCGTGCCGACGAACGTCCCTGGTGAGCTCTACGTCGGTGGTCGAGGCGTCGCCATGGGCTACTGGGGCCGTCCAGACCTCACGCAGAAGACGTTCTTCAGCCACGAGCAGCTCCCGTGGACAAGGCAGTGCTCTGCTATGGCAGGAAGCCACTGTACGAAGCCGATGCGGTGGTATAAGACGGGAGACCTTGTCAAGTGGCTGCCCTGTGGTGAGCTCCTGTTTCTGGGTCGAACGGACTCACAAGTCAAGCTACGCGGTATGCGCATTGAACTTCAGGAGGTGCGCAACGTCCTGCTACAGTCCGCACAGGTCAAGGACGCCGAAGTATTGGTCGTAAACCAGCGGCTCGTGGGCTACGTGATCCTGGCGAAGACGGTCTCCGTTAAGAGCCAGCAGATCGCTGAGCTGAGAGAGTACGCGTCCCGGCGTCTCCCCGTACACATGGTTCCTCACGAGATCCTGATCGTAGACCAGTGGCCTCGCACACCCAACGGGAAGCTGGACTTGCGTGCGTTGGCTCACGTCAAGGCTGCTGTACACCTCAAGAAGACGCGGTCTGTTGAGAGTGGTAACCAAAGTGGAGACGAGGAGTCCGATAGCGAGTCCAGTGAGCCGTCGTCTGGCTCGACGATCGTCGTGGACATCCTCAAGCAGGCGTGGCGTGAAGTGCTGGACGTGGACGACGATGCTACGCTGTGTCAAGCCTCGTTCTTTGAACTGGGCGGCAACTCGCTCTCTGCGATCCGTGTCATCTCGCTGGTCAAGCCACACGGCATCGCTCTCAAGCTCGAGTCGTTCTTCCGATGTAAAACACTCTTGGAAATGGCAGTGGGATGTTCGTCGACGCTCTCAGCCGACGCCACGGCCAAGACAGCCAAAAACATCGTGATTCCTTTGAACTGGAAGCCCTGGCAACCGGACAGCACTGCCACCAGCCCACGCTCTGTACCGTTGTTCCTAGTCCACTGTGCCGACGGCACGGTGTGGAAAATGATGGACCTCGCGCGGCGGCTTCCAGTTGCAGTGTTTGGCTTGCAAGCCATCCACAGCGGCCAGGCTGTTAGCGTCGAGAAGCTCGCCAGGACGTACTGGCAGGAGATCAAGGCTGTCCAGCGAAGTGGTCCGTACCGCATCGGTGGCTTCTCGTTTGGCTGTCGTATCGCCCACGCCATCGCGGTGCTTGGCCAGGAAGAAGGAGCACAGTTCCTACCACTTGTACTGCTTGATGGCGTTCCGTTCCACTACCAGGATCGTCGAAAGACGACGACATCGAGTCGAGAGGATTCTCCAGAGGAGACGGACGCAGACGGCAACGTGACGGAGTACGTGGCCAAGGCGCTGGGCTTCAAGCCGTCGGCTCAGCAGCCTCAGGACGGCGAAGGCAAGCCAGACCATGTGAGAGACCCGGAACGCGAGCTCTTCGACCAGCTTGTCACCAACTACGAGAGCCACTGCCACTTAGACCACCTGTACCGGCCATGTGCAAGTGGACGCGATGATAAAAAGGCGTTTTTGATCCAAGCGACACTACTCAAAACGGAACACTGGTCGCTAGACGAAGACGCGTACCGTGAAATGGGCGTGGAG
>JAADVL010000779.1:0-15012 GCA_023334995.1 Pythium sukuiense | reverse complement strand
CCCAAGCCGACGCCCAAGCCAGCGCCAACTCCGAAGCCAACGACGCCCAAGCCCACGCCCACGCCAAAGCCTATCACCGTCAAGCCGACGCCCGCACCGACCACCCCCAAGCCGGCGTTCTCCGTGTGCTCGCTGTTCTGGTTCAAGAGCACGTGCGAGCTGCTGCCGTCACACTGCGTGTGGAAGTCCACCCTGTGCGTGGCACGTGGCTGAGTCTACGAGAACAACTAACTTAGATGTGAGGTAAGACATGGAATACATGTGAAGAGGCGGCAGCTCCTCACAACCTCACCAGCCCCCCTAGGACGTCTTTCGAGCTACGAGCAGCGGAATGATAACCGCCAGAGGCTGATGAGCCCACGCGTCGTCAGGTAGGACACGAGAGCTGCTTCGTCACCTTCAGTCTGAATGGAAAGATCGCGTCGTTCGCGCCAAGCAGCCACTTCAGTTTATGCCGATCCAAATGGATTCATCCATGAGCAGCCGTCTGTTGACACAGTACATTATTTCTTCTTGTACCGAATGATTCTATAAATGTACTGATTCAGGATGGGTATACAACGGCGGACAAGGTCGGCCACACGTGTCGCAGGCTGCGGCCTGTCTCCTCCTCCACTCCACTCGTACGTCAGCCACGCGCCAATGCTGATCCGCCGCGCGTGTCTCCACCCCACAGGCGGCGCGGAGCCCTTTCCCACGATCGAGAGAAGCCACGTATCGGTACTTCTTGGGACCACCCCCGTCCCAGTCGGGTGTTGGAGCTCCTCAGTATTGAATTCGCCTCACAAGCCCCACTCAATCCCCATTCCAGTCTCATCCACCATGGCCCCAAAGATCCGCCAGCCAGCTCCTGACTTCACGGCCGAGGCCGTCGTCAACGGCGAGTTCAAGACCATCTCGCTCAAGGAGTACCGCGGCAAGTACGTCGTGCTGTTCTTCTACCCGCTCGACTTCACGTTCGTGTGCCCGACCGAGATCATCGCGTTCTCGGACAAGGCGGAGGCCTTCCGCGCCATCGGCGCTGAGGTCATTGGCGCGTCGTGCGACTCCAAGTTCTCGCACCTCGCGTGGATCAACACGCCACGCAAGAAGGGCGGTCTCGGCGAGATGAACATCCCGATCATCGCCGACTACAACAAGGACCTCGCGCGTGCCTATGACGTGCTCGTGGACGGCCCAGAGGACGCCGGTGTGGCGTTCCGTGGCGTGTTTATCATCGACACGGAGGGCGTGCTGCGCCAGATCACGATCAACGACCTGCCAGTCGGTCGCAACGTCGACGAGATCCTGCGTCTCGTGGAGGCGTTCCAGTTCACGGACGAGCACGGCGAGGTGTGTCCGGCCAACTGGAAGAAGGGCAAGAAGACCATGAAGGCTGACCCAACGGGCTCGCTCGAGTACTTTGAGGCCGCCAACTAAGTGATCTGACACTGCTAACCAATCTCATATAAAGTACTTTACCCAAAATGCGTTCGGGCCCCTTACCAATCAGAGTAGTTGGGAGAATGATCGCAAGTTCACAGGATGCGCCGGCGGCAGCAGCTCAGCGGCGCCTTGTGAACAAGCAAATCCGCTGCCTCCGTCGTCGTCGAGGTCTCCAGGCGTGTGGAGGTGACGATGGAGCTGCTGGAATCGGGAGGCGCAGCCGTTGGACTTGTGCATCCTCCACTTCGCGCGGTGAGCGGCAAAGTCCTTCTTACACTGGTCAACGTAGGCCTTGTCGCTCATTGTTCGGTACTCGGCTGGGTGGCAGATCGTGTCCTAGTGTATGAGGAAGAGCCATCAGCGTACTCAATATCGACGCATTACAGAGACTGTGACGCACTTACCTTGAGCTTCTCAAAACAGTTCTTGTAGCCGCCGTCGATGAGGTAGAGCTCCGGGTAAAACAGCTCCGGGTACCTCTCAGCGTGGATCCATCGGTCCAAGTTCCGCACGTGACGGAGCCTACAAACACCCACGAATGAGCCTTGAGCCTGACGATGTGGATGCTCGTATGGCCATTGCTTCTCACATTTTGGGCGCGCGATTCGCGGAGAATTCGCAGTAAAAGATCAGCGCCGTGCGTGCCGAGTACTTGGCCGGTTTCCTCAAGAACTGGTCTTCCACGAGCGTCGGGTCGTTCATGGAGACCGAGCCTTTGAGGTTTCCGCCTTCAAACTCGTAGTCAAAGCGGCAGTCGATGAGCGAAAAGCTGTCGAGCTGGTCCCCGTACACGCCGTCCATCAGATCTGCGACCTACATCAAACGGAATCCATCAGATTCTTCAGTTTCCCACGTTTGATTCTTGAGATTCAACAAACCGTTTGTGGAGATATGACATTGAGATCCGGGTGGCTGCGTGACCTCACCGTGGGCAGCACGAGCTCATACAGCTTGCTCACAATAGCAGCACTATGTGCGTCGTCCGTGGGCTGCGACGGCGTCATCTTGGGACGATCCAGGAACACGGACTGGCTGGAAAACGACCGATTGAACACCGGTCGAGGCCGTTCTTCGGACCCAGGGCCGTCTCCGAGTCGCCGCTTCCACGTTCGACGCACAAGAAATAGCGAGTCATCGTCCTCTGCTTCTTTCTGCTGCTCTGTCACCGCAGTTTCCGCTGTGGACTCGGTCGCAGATCGTTTCCGTGTCAACCCACTGACGTCTGGACTCGTTTTGGGCTCGTCCTCAGCCCCCAGGCGATCCATCAGATCCAAAATTCGACGAGCACGCTGCGGACGATTGATTGTACTGGCGTCTCTCCTGGAAACGCGTGGCGCTGGCTGCATCAGCGTGGTTTCGACGGCCGCCGAGGTCGCGTCGACGCTGAAGACGTGGGCGAAATCGGACTCGATCTCCTTTTCTTCGTCATCTCCGTCCGTGAATATCGCGCGACTGCGAAGAGTAATGGAGCCGCTTGATAATGCGGTTGATCCAGAGTTGTCTTGTGTCGTCGTTGCGTGTCTTTCCGATGCAATCGATTCAAATGTGACGTGGGCATCGCTAGAAATTGCTGATTGCGACGAGGTCTCAAGCGTGATTTGAGCCGTTTGTGGGGTCAACTTGGTGCGTGATGGTAGAGAGTGATCCCGTGCATCTGATGAGCTAGTCAGCTTGGGTGTATCCTCTCTAGAAGCGGCGTGATCATCGACGGCGTCAGCCATTCTCGTCGTGTGATGGTGTTCAGCTTCTCTTTCCTCTTCTCGCGCCAAAAGGAGGTGGTTAGAAATTGGGGTGGACCACAAAAAAGTAAGATTAGCTTAGTTTGGGACCTGTTAGAGACTAAGCTGACGAGTTCCCATCGACTGGGTCATGAGCCTGCTCGACATCTTCCAGCGTGAGCTCTCCAGTCTCAACGCGCTGACGCAAGAAGCGAAGCTGAGAGCACCACGGGAGTTCAGGAGGTACGGCGTTGAACAATGACGGCACACTCTCACGCAGCCGTGAGTAGAGACGGAGGCGGGCCGAGCGATCTGCCTGAGCAAGGCCCGTGGCAGTCCTGGGATCTCTCCACACGAGCCACATGAAGACAACCACATCGTCGAAGGCGTCGCTCCACACCCATTTCATCTGGTCGTCGTGAAGAGCCACATTTGGGAAGTGCCCGTGAACGTAGCGAGCCACGTCCCAGGTCAAGTAAACCGGCGAGTTCTCGCCGCAGAAGATTTCGTCAACGACGGAACTGTCAACGAGATGACGGTGCGACGTGCACAGCTTGTACAGGTACTCGTACTCGCCACGGTGTGCGACAGAACACAGCGTGTCCGTGGTCACTAGATCAGGATAGGTATCCATCAGATACTCGGCCACATTAAAGAGGAATGCCCACAACGCCTCCTGGAGAACTGCTGGCGAGCAAGGTACTCCGCGCTCCAGCAGCGCCTTCACGAAGGGAAGGTTCGACTGTTTAGCCGCTCCTTGGAGCACAAACATGTAGTCTCGCTGTGTTCCGTCGCCAAGCGGTCTTTGGGCCATCAGGAGGTCGACCAGCTCAAGGTTCAGAGTGCGCGAGTCTGAGCCAGCCGCATCGAGATCTTCCAAGTTGATGGAAGCACGGGCGAACTCACAGTTGCAGATGAGGAACATGGCAAATGCATCCTTCTCCCAGTCGATCGCTAGTCGTAGTAGCGAGTGCTCGTGCTGGTGCTGGTGGTTGCTTGAGCATCCCACCGGGTGCACTTGCGAGTGGATTCGCTTGAACTCGTCCAGATCCGTGAGTTGAATCACTGCCGCGCGAAGTGGCACCACGGGATCCCCGCTCAATATCGCTGCCTTGGCCCAGGCCGACTGAATGATCTTGACGGCATCACCGACTTTGAATGAGGTGGGATCTTGGATCACCCGCGCATAGTGCTGCGCCAAATACTCGGCGATCGCTGTAGCCTCCCCACAACCGAATCTAGCAGCTTGCATCGCCCAGTTCGTGCAGCCTTCAGTTCGGTTCTCGTGGAGAAACTGGACCACGTCCAAGTGTCCTTTGATTGCTGCTTCATCCATCGCACGAGTCGTACAACCTTCCGTCCAATGTTCGTGCAGGAAGCGAACGACATCGCGACTTCCTCCCCTCGCCGCGGCAACCATGGCGTCAACGCTGAAGAGCCCATCCGGGAGCTCACTTGCGTGGTCGTGGAAGAACTTGACTGCAGCCACGTTACCGTACTTACAACAAGCGTTAACGAGCTCTCGGGTGATGGCACCCGAGTACTTGTGTAGTAGGTGGTCGCGAGACGAACGTCGAGTCGTTGGCTTGAATAGATCGCAAACGCCGACATGTCCACCACTCCCGCTGCGAGCAGCTTGTACAAGAAGTCCCGGTGCTCGAGAGACGACAGCACGATTCCGTGCGGCCTCACAAACTCGGTGCAAGCCTCCGGGTGGTGATTCATCAGCCACTGTACTTTGGCCTTCTGCTCTTCAAGAGAGCGTTGAGGATAGGTAGAGTCGAGTGCGTTCACAGCGATGGACAGCAGCTTGTCTGGCCACACAGCGAATACATCTCGCTTCTCGTGCAGCAGCTGTAAGTGCTGCAAGTTACCTCGTTTGCACACCAACTCGAGAACACCATCCATCTCAAACCGAGGCATGGCAGCGTAGTATGGCTGCTCGTGCATACGGAAGAGCAGCTCCACCATGCGTGCGTTGTCCGTCAGCAGCGCGTGGTGAAGCAGTGAAGCACCACCAGCCGCATGCCCCTGTACGAACGGATAAACGGCAGCTTCGGCCGCGCACACCTCGGGCTAGTACTGGAGCAACACGACGGGGAGACCCCGTTGAAACTCGACGATGTGCTGGATCAGGGTGCCATCCGTCAGCACGGCGAGCGCAGTCCACATGGCTGTCCGTGTCGTCGCCGAAGGATTCAAGAATGAACACTGACTGAGGCGAGGTCGGGTGACACAAGAGACCTTGGGACGAGCACTTGCTCTGATGGATGATAGAGGTCTCTGTGACGTGAGTTGATTAGCCTAGTTCCTAAATTAGGCAGATGCCTTGAATAGAAGTCCCTATTCGTAATTACGACTGAGTTTTTCAGAGTGGATGCATTTCGCGTAAAAAGCCGCTTGATGTTTCCCTCGAGAGAACGAAAGAATTTGCATCGCCACCACGCCGATCGAAGGCGCCTGTCTCCACGCGGATCTCTCGGCGAATAGCGCACGCTGCACGCATCTCCAGCCCTCGACAGTGCCATATTCACGTAGCCCACGATGTCTTACAGCTTCTACTCGTTGGTTTCGTCCATTAAGGACAAGGTACGGCTCCGCAATCAGCTAATAAGTGGCAGACACTTCGTGACTCAACGAGGCTAATTGAACATGGCATTTTTGTATGGTGAATGGCAGTCGTCCCAGGCCATGGCGACGCTGAGCTCGGACCTGAAGGAGTTCGGCTCCATCGTCCAGGAAGACGTGGCTGAAGTCGCGAAGACGGTGCGGAAAACCGTCCACGAACAGAGCGAAGCGCTGCGTCAGCGTGTGGAGGAGCAGCAACAGACAGAGACGGAGGACGGAGAGGAGGAGAAGAAGAAGGCGGAGGGAGAGGAGAAAGAGGAGGAGAATGAGGCCGCTACAGAGGAGCGGACTCAGGTGAGTGAGCCGGCGGAGGAGGAGAAGCCGGTGACGTCGTTGTTCGCGTCGTTCACGGGGCTGTCCCTCGAGGCCATGGGCTCCAAGATCTTGAAGTCGGCGGACGAGCTGCTGGGCTCGCTAGGCGGTCCAAACGACGAGGAAGAGGAGGAGGAAGATGATGAAGAGGAGAGAGCCAAGCTCGAGAGTGCGCGTCGCTACAGGCTGCTGGCGTTGCAGGAGGACGCGCACACGTACGTGCACCCGCCATTGGACGTGGAGACGTTCGCCAAGTGGCGCAAGGCGCTGGCCGACGAAGAGCTCTTGGCGATCCAGGAGGAAGTGTTGGCCCACTATCCGACGGTCGTGGAGAAGCTGACGGAGCTCGTGCCGGAGACGGTGTCGAGTGAGGACTTTTGGGCTCACTACATCTACAAGGCGTCGCTGCTGGCGGCACAGGAGCAGCGTGGTGCCGACCTGCTCGAGCACGGTACGATGCAGCGTGTTGTGTGGATTTGCTGGTGTAGGAGAGGCTAACTGGGATTTGTATGGTGATTAGCTTTGAACGACAGCGAGGAGGAAGTCGGATGGGATGCGGAGTCGCCGCGTCAGGGCAGTGAGAACGGAGACAGCGGCCAGTCGTTTGAAGAGGATGCCGTCGCGAGTGACGCACATCCTGTGGTTCAGAGTGTGGATACGTCAGAGCCATCAAATTCTGTGGCTGTGGCTGCCGAGCAGCGTCCAGTATCCCCGTTCGGAAGCGACGCGGACGACACACGAATGTCACCAGTGGACTCGGCGTCGAGCGACGGAGAGAGCTGGATCGAGCTGGACGAGCAGCGGAGAGAGCTGGCGCAGCAGCCGCCACTCTCCTCTTCATCCACGTCGTCGTTCGTGCCCGTGGACGGTGGTAACTCGACCGTTCCACCCGCTCCGATCGCTGTCCCAGTCCAGGGAGTCGCGGAAGACCAGGTTCTGAACGACGAGGAGGACGTGGACTGGGGCGACGACGTTGATAGTGAGCCAGTGGCCACGGCAGAAGGATCGCAGGAACCGGCAACGAAGAAGGCTGGCGGTGCCGACTGGGGCGAGTGGGACTAGGAGAATGGCTGGACCAAGTAGACTTCGAGCGAGCGCGTCCTCATTTATTCAGTGTTTTGCATGGAGCTTCCGTGATCGTTTGGCACATTCTTGCTTCCTACTACTAGTAATGAAACCTCTTCAACAAGACTCATGCAGTGTGTCCACGTTAAACATGTGAAATTGCAGTCTACTGAGTGAGGACGTCGAGCCGCTGATTTCCATTGAACAGACAGCCGAGTCTACTGGCGATTCCACGAGAACGCGCCGTCGCCGGAGGAGCTGCTCACGGCCGACTCGGAGCCACGGCCTTCGAGGATAGGCATGCGGTTGTGGCTGTCGCGTTCGATCATCGGGCAGTCCACTGCCACGCCTTCGGTGGTCGCGTCCAAGTGGCTCGACGGACCTCGTTGCAGTCGCGGCTCCACACTCCCACTGCTGCCCGCACTGGCGACGGATGATGACTTGCTTCTTGTGCTGGTGATGCGATGGGAGGCTCGACCTACAGGGGCACCTCCTGCGTTTAGAGGCTCCGGTAGATCTGTGACGGGTACGTGGGTGTTTGTATACCGCATCGTCTCTGGGTCGAAGAGAATGGTCTTGCGACGCTCCGATTGGAGGTCTGGAGAAGGAGCTTGTGGGATGCCGCTGTGGTGGCCGTGGCTCTGGCGGTAGCTCGATTGTTGGTTGCCGCTCGACGTCGTCGTCGTGCTGCTTGTGTTGGACGACGACACTCGGCCTTGGTCGGATGCACTGCCGCTACCGTAGGCGTACGGCCGCATGATCATCTCCTCCACTTCCTGCGCGAAGACGCCGTCGTCTTCGTCGTCGTCATCTTCCAAAGCATGGACGCCAGGGACGAGCGACAGCTCAGGCATGCGATCGAGAGCCTCGTGGAGCGACGCCGCGTCGAAGAACTCTCGCAGGGCTTGGAACCACGCTCGCCACCCGTCGTCATCGAGCGGCCGGAACTCTTCTTTGTACGGCGTCTCGTTACTGCCGATGCCGATGACCTGGAACGAGCTGTTCTTCTCATTGTACGTGACCCGCAGGAGCTGGAAGCGGCCTTCCAGACGGCCGTTTACTGTGTCTTCGTTCGAGTACAGACACAGCTTCTGGTCGGTCTTGAGCACACAGTACTGGGCCTTCCACCGCTTGATCACACGTCCGCGACGGCGCTGCAGCCACCCACGTACGACGACTTCTGCTCGGTGCTGCATGCGGTTTCCTGGATGCGCTGACGACGTCGTGGAGCTTGCCATGCTCATGCGTTTGCTCAGTCCCGACAAGTGCGACATATTGTGGACTGGATACCGACTACTGTTGTTGCTGGACACGCTGTGGCTGTAGCCATAGCTCGGTGTGCTGCTCAAGTGGGTGCCGCGGTGGCTCCCCCACTCATAATCATCCGCGCTACGCACCGAGTTGGTCTCCGTGCCATCGAGCGACGTGAGGCGGTCGTAGCTCGCGGCCTTTCCGAAGCGCGTGCTCGCCCGGCTGAGTGACGGCGATCGAGGGGATCCCCCCGTGGACGAAGCTGCGTGGAGGAAGCTGCCCGAGGACACAGGCTGGTCGTGGCGGCGTCGCACGGCCTCGAGTGTGAACGAGTCGAAGTCAAACACCGCGGTCTTCTTGGAGCTCGTCGTGGCCCGGAGGTCCTCGAGCTGGTTGCCGTAGTCAGCCACTGTGGTCCGCAGGCCACGCTGCAGCGACGGCGACAGCAGCTGGATGCCACTGCCACCGCTACCACCACTCGGCGGTGCCGTCTTCACGCTGTCCTTCATACTGATGCGGCCGTGAGCGTCGCGCGTCGTGTTGAGCTATGGGCTCTGTGGATAAATGGACGGCGCCAGACGGGAAGGGACGGAAGCCAAGTCTAAACAGGCAGTCAGTCAGTCGGGCAGGCGAATTCACGGGACTGCAGGCGTCGAACAGGCGCGTGCCGATGGAAGCGGCTTCCGTGGTCTTCTCGCCACGTTCTCGGCGTGTTGCTGTGGAAGGAATCGCCGCGTCCTGGTCCGGGGCGGGGATGTGTCGAGGAGTCAGAGTCCCCGACGACTGACCACATTACCGCAATGGGAGGGAACGATACCACCTTGTGTTGATAATTTGGGCGAAGTATCACCTTGAATGGATAGTGTCTTGACTTAGAAAATGGACCAGATGTTCGCCTTATCCGTGTTTGATCCATCAGGTCTATTTTGACAAAACAAGGTGAGACACAAGTGACGGTATGGCTCAACATGAGGGACAAATAGCTCCTCACTTCCTCCAGTCATATCTTTTGGAGACCTCCCGTGATTCTGCTGATATGTTCAATCATTTTTGAGGCTTGCAGTAACGTTCCTACGAGGCTTCTAGGAACGATCGGATTCTACACTCACCCCACCGCACTGGACGCTGTAGGATGGAGCCGAATAAGACCAGGAGAGCTGCTCAAGATCCAGGGTTCATCGATGATTCATCGTATCTTAATCGAAGCTCCTCCTTCGAAGTACCATCTTCTAATGCTGTCGTGGGGGAGGTGGAAACGCTTTTCCCTGCCGTGCTCTGACGCAACGAAACGGCCTCGATTGGGCTCTCGTGGGATTCTGCCACGTACTGGCATTTCCAAAATGTGATGTGTACTATAAACCACGGGCACGAATGCGCCGTGGAGGGAAGTAACCAAGTAGATGTGGAGGGAGTGGCGGACTGAGCCCAAGTTTACAGGACGCTGAATAGCTGGTTTGAACCCATGGGAGTACTATTGTCGAAATCAACGAAAATGTCCAGCCGAATTCGCCCCTCTTTATCACTCATCAAATCAATCAAATCACGGACCACGTAAAACCTATGTGGTGTGTAAATCAGAGTCGACCCCTATTTCGGATTTAAATCAGAGTCAAGAAATGGTGTGGTCCACATTCCGATTTTAGGAGGCTGCCTGCCATTGACTCCAGTGACGCCAACGATGGCAAGCCTTCGCAACACGGATGATGTAGCCGTAGGATGCTGGGGTGGGCGCGATAAGACTAAACACTGAGAAAGAGCCTTTATCCGCGACATCGGCATACTAGGACGCTGTTCAGGCTGAACTTGGTGGCCACGCCGATCTTGGTGCGGAGTTCGTCTTGGATAGAGCTCTAATTTGACTCAGAATGCCGGTTCAACAACCGGCATTCTTCTTCAAATCGACGTCACCTCAGCGCTTGACCATTGTTGCACCCTATTCTAGAGGCAAACAAATGGGGGTACAGATCTGGGTCGACAAATAAATAGGGGTCATCCCGCTGATATAATTCTTAAATAAGGGTCTACTTTTACCCGAAGTGAAGACACAGTCGACCACACGATCAAGCTAGCGGTACGTGTGAAGTTTCTGTATTCCGTACAAGTTCGGTACTGACTTTTGCTTGTCACTTCATGTGTGTATCAGCACTTCAAGTGTTCATGCTTCTTCGCTTAAGTACGGCTTCTTCCGTGCCGCCATGTGATGTTCTACCGCAAGTTCAAGTCGTATGAAGAAACCATACCGTTCAAGTTCTTGAACAAGAGGTGGCATCTCCTGAATCCTGCGAACGACATCAGCCTTGGCGAACCATTGTCGGGGAAGCTCATGGTCAAGACCGCGGTGCCCAAGACTACCAACACCCTTTCGTCTGGCGACAAGTTCTGCAACGCCATGGCGGTTTGAAGCCCATGGCCGCAATCATCGCGTCGCAGCCTCCGGGTTTGTTTGACAAGATGTTGGACTCTGCAAATAGGCTGTCCGACATGCTGAAGATCGGCCACATCCCCACCTTCATGGGCTTCGAAGAGAGCGACGAAGGATCACAGAATGAAGACCCTCCAGATCACAAGCCACAAGACCAGCAAGACTGGATAGTCGAGGAATTACCCGGTTCCAAGTCTCCTGAAGCGAGTGCCGGCCCACACTTCGTGTTACCGGTCGCCCGAGATCTTCACGCGGCTCGACGAGATCTGAAGATGTGCGGAATGGTCAAGATTCATGAGAAAGTCATGGCCGAGGCGCGGAAATACTTCAGCCAGGTCGGCCAAGAGCCAAGTGATCTCACCCTTGCAGACGTCGAGAGAACCATCGTGGCCAACAACTACTCGTACACCAGAGCAATCCCACTGGTAAGGTTCTTTCGGTATGCGGGATCATGATCGGTAGACTGATATCTTTGAATTGTAGATGTGTACCATTCCAATACCCACTCCGACAACCAAGTCCAAGATCGTTCCGAAGCGTGACGAGCACGTCGAGCCTGACTCTGCGGCCGTTCGGTTCATTTTGGATGATACTAAACTGAAACAACTCAGGGCGGAACTGGAGAAGACAGCTGACGTGGACGAGGGCGAGAAAGGGTACACACCAAGCGTCGTTCAAGTGGGAGATGGCAAGGGCTATCTCAGCGTTGGCCAGCTGTGCGCGATGAAGCGCTTCATGGATGCCATGGCTCGTGTCAATGCCGTCATCATCGCTACCGAATGGCTCAAGGGTCTCAAGCACGATCCCACCGAAGTGGACTTCCCCTTCGACAACGTCGGTGCTTCCCTCGACCAGGTATGAGGCTGCTCATTACTCACTCTGAGTTTTGCTCCCTAACTTTCTGTGAAATGGACAGGCGTATATTGAGGAGGCAGTGAAAGCATGCGAGTCCATGCCGCTGGGTTTCGTGTCCACGCCACTGGACGATCTCCTTGGATGTGACGTGCTCGAAATCACCGACGATGTTTGGCTGCACACAACTTCGGTGCTCGCAATCCTGGCGGTCGTGTGGAGTATTAGCGACGGAGTCAAAGTCATTCGCCCGGAGTTCGTCGATATGGCGGACCAAGACCAGCGAGACCGAACCGTTGGTGGCGGCGCGTTCGACGACGAGAACCACTCCATCATCTCGATCGTCAACTTGACCGGAAACCACTGGAGCGCGTTCTACATCGACAAGGTCAAGAATGTGTGCTGGTTGTACGACCCAATGAAGACAGGCCGCAGCAAGCGCATCAAGAAGTTGAAGGAGCTTGTGGAAGGAGATGTGGCGCCGCATCTCCCGAACCGACTCACTGAGCTGAACCAGGACGATGGTGCAAGTTGCGGGATCTACTGCGGGCTTTTCTTGGAGATCAAGCTGCACAACGAGAAATGGAACGAGAACAAGGCACAGTCTACAGCTCTCTTCCGGGCCAGATACTTGTGTATGGTGTCGGCGATGCTCACGCAGCTCGACAGCAACAACGCAGTTTTCATTTGAGGAACTAGCTAACACAGACACACCAATACATGTTTTCTCTGCATTGCATTCAATCTCGTTAAACGGCTACTTCGCGCGCCAGACCCGTAGGTGATGCGGCGTTCATTTTGGTCTTGTTTGCCGACGATTTTTGGACTTGGAGCATTCACGGAACTCGATGGTTTACCCATCCGTGTACCGGTACAGGTTGATGTATCGGTGTCATGTGAATATCGGTTTATACCGGTAGAGACCATCACTGTGATGCTCAACGTGAGGTGCATGCTCTCATCTTTCCGCTGAGATAATTGGGTGTCGCTCATCCGAACTCGTTGAAAACTACCGCCGAGGGAGAATAGCTTCCGATGGCAGCTGCCACAAAAGACAGATTGTTTCCGATGCGGCTGCCCGAAAATGTAAACTACGGCGACCTTTCGGTGACAGTCTGTGGACACCAGTCACATTTCACAGACTCCTTCACGGAAGCACTCTCTTGTTCGGTATGCAGAGTCACAGCCGATGAAGACACTCACGTGCCTCACGTCTGGCAGTGGGGACGAGGCGTTGGAGACGAGTGGAAGGGGTTCGCCGAGCCAGGCGCGTTTGAAGACGCCATTGCGAAGCAACGCCATGGCCAAGACGAGAAGGAGAGCTTCCGTAATGACGACGAGTTCGCATTCGCATGCTGTTGCATCGGCGGCGCGAGAAGACTGTACCAGCACATCCACAAGCAGTGCAGAGACTGGCGTTCCGTGTGCTGCAACAGGAGTTGCGACGGGCTTACACCAGTGTTTTTTTTGTGGGCGAAAGCAAGGCATCGCCACATCGATGGATCAGATACTTCGGCTCGAAAGGATGGTCTTGAGTCGGCTAGTGGGAAGGCTGCTGTCACTTCTACTAGTACTGTACTAGTGCTGAGCAACGCCTAGCTCTCTGTTTTAACCCACAATTGTGGCAACGATACCATACTGAGCTGTCAATGACAATGTCCATTGCGCATTCTATGGCTGGATCATCTGTGATGTTTAGAAGTCTGTTTCCGCGTTCGTGAGAGGCCTACACGTTGAGGTACGATTGCTTAGAACGACGCGTTCGAGAAGAAGCGGTTGATGAGGTCCAGTGCCACGGCTGGCTGGTGCGTGGGGACCATGTGGCCAGCGTTGAAGATCTTGAGGAAGACCAAGTTCTCGTGCACGATCTTGACACCCGCCGCAATCGACGCCGCGTTCACACGGAGTGGATCCACACTCGTGAACGACTGCTCTCTGGCGGCGTTGAACTCGAGTTTGCCCTTCCACTCTAGCGCCTTCAGCCACGCCAAGTTGCCCTGCCAGTTGCAGACAAAGTCGGCGTCGCCCACGTAGATCAGCACTCGCAGTCCATTGTCAAGGAGTTCGGCCACGAGAGGAGTCACGGAAACCGAGTGGTCACCACTCGCCATCATGACAGACGCTGCGATGTCACTGGCTGCCTCCCACTTCCCCACGCGCTTGTCGTTCACGTTGAGATACGCACGCACGCGGGGCTGGTTCAAGAAGGCCTCGACCTCCGGAATGCCGCCACAGAAGCCCACGTCTTCGAATCCCTCTGCACAAACCTGCCGGAAGTCGAAGCGGTTGCGGCCGCTGTTGCTTTCAATGCCCGTGAAAAGCTTAGCATAGCATTCATCCTCCACATCACCGCACAGGGTCCCATTGGCAGCTGGCTGAGGAAGACACGCCTTGGGTAGTGCCTCCGCACAGTACGCGATGTCCTTCTTCATCTGCGCGAGATCTTCAGGCGACATCAGCGTGATATTGTACGCGTTGTCTTCAACGATATCGGCAGCATGCAGCGTCTGTGTGATCGGATCTGTCCATCCGTCGCCGATGGCGATACCTTGGAGGTTGATGTGCTTTGTGTTTGGCTTCGTCAGTGCGTTTTGCTGCTGGATGTAGTGGGCCACTGCTGGGATGTAGTGACCGGCAAAGCTCTCGCCAGTCAAGTAGAACGCGCGACCTTCAAAGTCTGGGTGCTTCTCCAGAAACCCCTGCAGGAACCAGTACACGTTCTCGGCCACGCCCATGCTAGTAGCCACCAGGTCCTCGTCGGCACCATACGAGAAGCCGACACCTGTGGGCTGGTCCAACCAGATCATGTTGGCTCGGTTGTTCCACGAGTACTCGTTGGTCTCGGTCGTGAGGTCTGGACGCACGCGGCATGGTCCGTTCTCTTTCATCAATCCGATGAAGCTGGAGCCGCCTGGTCCGCCAGTGAGCCACAGTGCAAGCGGCGCAGTCTCAGGCTCACGCTGGGACTCGAAGAACCAGTAGAAGTAGTGGTTGTCGACGCCATTGGCGAGCTTGATGTAGCCGGCCTCGTCCTTGGTGGTGCCGCAGAGCTTCTCGCCTTCAAAGGCAGCAACAGGGGAGGGCGACGACGCAGGCCACGCGACGTAGGCGATGGCAGCCACGAACGTGAGGACGATGGCGCTGAGGATGATACGGCGATGACGCTGGACGGGAGCTGACGAGGGCTCCGCGACGGGCGAGTTGACGCGGTCCTTGGTCAAGAGAGGAGCTCGCTCGCGGGCTGTGGGCTGTACCATGGCTGAGCTCGAAGAGGACGCTTGTGCTGGAAGGAGGAAATTGGAGACTGGCTGTAACTTGAAGGCTGCAAGTGAGCTGGTG
>JAADVL010000778.1:0-15036 GCA_023334995.1 Pythium sukuiense | reverse complement strand
TCGAGAGCCCAGCAAGAAGGACACCTCGACGCCCACGCGGTGGCGGATCTGCACGTAGCGGGTCGTGAGCGACGGCACGAGATCACCGTACATCTCAGCGTCCGGATCAGAGACCGTGAGCTGAATTCTGCCGGCGACCATATCCTTCGATCCGTTCGCGACGGAACGAAAATGTTTCGCGCTGTACGTCTGGCGGCAAACCGGATGCGACTCCTCTTGTGCACAGTTGATGAACTGGTTCTGTACGAAGTCATCCTCGTACAGCACCAGGTGCACGTGGTGGAGCTTGGGCTTGGCTGGCAGCTCGATCATGGTTGCCAATTAATATCTGTTGTCGTACTGCTGAATTCCTGTGGTGAGTTGACCAGTGCTGACTGACTGTTGCAAGAGCTGAAGTCCTGTCAGCACTGTGCCAGGTATTCAGGCACTGAGACTGGGGCAGTTGAATTTCAAAACAGATATCATAATAGAAGGGGGTGAGTGTAGCCATCTATTGATGGCCATCAAAAAGATCACTTCAACTTCAACACAGAGTCGACTTGTCAGCACTCTTGGAGCGGCAACTAAAAAAAGCATAGTTTGCGTAGCTAATCTTGGCGTCAGTGTGAGTGGGTGTGATCTGGTCGGTCTGGGCGAGGGAGGGGGGCAGGTGCAAGGACGAGAGCGAACAAACGGAACCAGGTTGCACAGATGTGATGCTCCATAGGAGGTTGTGATACATTCCTTTGCTTATCGCGTACTTCGCAGACGGCTCGGGTTGGGGATTTGATTGAATCATCCGAGGCACATGGGTAGAGAGCTTGGCAACGACTGCGGTAGAGGTAATAGCGAGGGTGGAATGGATTGAAAGACCGAGCCCGCGAGTAGCTGAGCGGCAGTCAGTTAGCGAGCAGAGGGCGCGGGCAGAAGCCTCACATCGGCAGGCCTAAAGCAACCCACAAAATGAATGGTTCACGTTCACGACAGACCGCGATCGCGAGATCGAAGCCGCTGCCCTTTCTCTCTCATTTCGTCTTCTTCTGGTTCAAGCGCGCTGCCCTTCGTCCACTCTTCTCTCCGTTCAAGTGTCGACGACAAGATGGACCAGCAGCAAGACTCCGACCGTGAGGACAACAGCTCTGAGGACTACGGGCCAGGCGTCTCATCCGACGAGGGGTCTGTCTTCAGCGATTCCGGCAGTGACCTTGATCTGCAAGATCTCTCCGACGACGCTGACACTGTAGGCGTCACGCCGTTGCGCCAGCATCGCCGGTACACAGAGATGGGATCTTACGGACCGTACGAAGAGGCACACGCTGCACTTGAGTCATGGGGCGACTTTGTTCACGTATACGAGACGCAATATGAGACACGTCGGCGCCACTCGCGTGTATACAGTTTTTAGACCCACGTCGGCTGTGAAGAACGCTTGAAGGTGACCAGTGAAGTGACGGGCGACAGGTACACTACATTTATCTCCTAGCCTGCTTTCCGGGCCATTCATTCTAAATTACGGACCGGGTCCGACTCCGGATCGTGGACCCGGTCTGAAATAGACCTTAGCATATCACGGTTCCCTTTAACACGGCAAAACACTGGTTCGTGGAGGTCTAGCTGCAAGGAGCCCACGGACGCAGGGAGCTGCTCGCGCTTTCCCATGTTTGATTGAGATCAATGTTCGTAGTTCTTTAGAACTATTCGTAGGTTTTAGAACTATTCGCAGTTCGTTTTTCGGAAGAAAAATGAAGGGGGCGGAAAATAGTTTGTTTGATTGAAGCGCCAGCAACTGAACTGCAACTTTACTCTCTTTTCTGCTCTCCCCGCGCTTTAGTGACTATGTCCCGCAATGATCTGCGACGTGTGGGCATTCCAGACTCTCTCAACTCCCCCCCCCTCCGAGTCGATTCCTCCCATTTTGCAGGCATGCCAGCGATATACCAACACTAAACTAGGATATGCGTCCAGTCATCGCCGCGCCACTTCCTTACCGACTCCCTTACTACAGTAGCACTCACTAATCATTTTACGCGGCGGTCAGGACGCCGGTAGGCGTCTTGCTATGGCGTCATAGCCGATATCAAAGCTATCTTCCTGAAAATCGAAAAACGGCTCCCCACCCTCAGGTGGGTAAGAAATTTTTAGACCAGTCGTAGGTTTTTAGAACTATGAGGAGAATCACTTGGAAGAGGGCCTTTTGTTGCGGCAAAAGGGATGAAGCGCAACGGCAACACTAACACACGGTGAATACAAACCGCTATATACAGCTTAGTGCAACTTGATTTCTGCACCATAGATGCAAGAAGAGATCAACATATTCTATTTATACAGGTCATACAGTGCTATGACACGTTCCGGACAAGACATTGATTGTCATTTGAATGCATTTGTATTGTGCATTTTGCTCATAGTTTCCGGCGGCGGTTGGTTGGACTGCCCGGGGCAAACCGCAGGCAACTGCCGCTATAGTGAAATCAAGGTAGACTCAAGACGTCAGGGATAGGTTTTATACGATGTATGGAGGTTAGGTTAGCTTTTAACTTAACCCTTTCGTTGCCCAAAGGTAGTATAATACCCACTCTATCGTCTTTAAACCCCCCCCCAGAACCAGCCCATATGGCTCAGTTTAGGGCAATTCGAGAAGAAAAATCTCTGAAAATGACTGTAAATCTTGGAAATGTAAAGAACAATGGATATATAGAGGTTCTGGTGGCTCTATAGAGGCCCCATTCCCTTCATAAAGTTATCGTCTAATGAAAAACGTATTAACCAAAATGACCACTATTCGGTCATTTTGACTTCTATGGATTTCGTCGGACGGATCGACCCCTGTCGATGGAGTTTTGTCGGACACGGACACCGGCGAATTCGCATCTCATGTATATTTTTAGTATCGCGTCCCACTCAGGCCAAGCATTGCAGCGATTTCGTCGGACGGACTGTCCGATTGGATTAGAAATCTCATCTGTACCATGTCACATGAAGCCCCCATGTTAGACAGAAATCTCACAGTCAGTTTGATTTGGTCAGGTCTCGTGCTACAGTCTTCCACGAAAGCTGGCTAATGCGTCTTTGTCTCCCGGTCTTCGAGGTTAGTGCAATGGGAAGTGCTGTCTTCACGGTTTCAAATCCAATGACGGCGTCCACAGGTGAGAGCCGCCGCGGCAGAATTCCTTTCGCCTGCATACACGACTTAATCGTCGTCATGAGTATCTGCAGCTCACTCAAACGCTTGCCTTCCTCCCTCCCTACATCATAACCTGTCAGCTCTCGATACGGCGGGTGCTTGTCATCGCCAAAACATCACAACTGCTACATGTCAATGGGCTTGACTTTGTTGGGGAAGGAGAAGTCTGCCGGCACTCGACTCAGCCGTGAACCACGCACTGGATTGCCCGTTCGTGTCGTGGCTCTGGTGTTGGAGTCTCTTGTGGCTCTTGTGGAGTTGGGGATGGCACAACACCATGCTTCTGGAGGACTGCTGTGAGCATGGTCTCCATTGCAACAGCAACACAGCCCTGCTGCATGTGACCCTCGCGCATTTCCTCTCTGACTGCCACTCTCACACCTGGAATCACGCGTTCGAACAGCTTTTCGAGTCGCTCCAAACGGACGACTTGGCCAATATGACCAGGAACATCAGTGGGTCGGATCGGATCTTCAGGTCGGTATCCACGGCACACGACTGCACTCCGCCCAGCGTTCAGAAGCTGCCGGTTTCGGAACAGCGGCGTTTGCAAAAGTGCGTGCGTTGACGGCAGCTCCTGCAGCAGAAAGCTCGCATGGTATGCGACGGATGCCAAGCAGAACTCGCAAACCTTGCCGAATGACCTCGGAGCGGATGGAAAACACAGTGCTATGGCGCCATCGATGACAGCATTTGTTGCGGCGAAGAAAGGCTGTTGAACAGCAAATTCCGGGCATTCAAACGGGAGGTCGCTCACGAATCGCCCCACGACCATATCCCCCGCCACTTCGAATCGAATGTAGGTGTCCTGTACACCAAGAAGACTCCAGCCGGCTCGCAAACAGATAGATCGTGCTGGTGGTCCAGAGGTTGAGCAGCTACTGACGAACGTTGCCAAGCCTTTTCGTGCTGAATGCGATCCAAAATCAGAAGTAACGAATCCGCCTTTCTCGAGCTCACTCCTGACACTGTCTCGGTCCATAGCACGCTTGAGCACCTTCGTGTACCGATCATACTGCCGATTTCCGGGAAACAAGCGGTCATCGCTTGAAAAACCGGACACCATACAGTAGACGGCGAGTGGAAGTATTGGACAGACTTCTGGAATTACAGGATTGGCGTAGACGTGGCGCGCGTCGCCAGGTCTGTCTCCCTCTTGGTTGTTCTTCATGTGGCTGAACTTGATCGCCAGAGCGTCCTCTTTCCACCCCATGTGCGCAAAGCGAATAGCTTCCGTGTTCGCGGCACGGCACATCAGGTTCCAACTCATGACTAAAAACACAGAGTGAAGGCAGCGTCACTGGAGTCCTGGAGAAGGAGCTGCTTCGCAATTTTGCGATAGAGAGCAAATGGGAATGGCTCCATCCCCTTCGTCATGCGCACGTCGCTAACTTGGCGTCGTCGAGTGACGGTCCGCTTGATGCCTTTGTAGAACAGCGTCAGTCTGGCAGCGAACTCAACTTCCATTTGGTGGCCAGTAGAAGAGTATAGGAACACGAGGCGTGATCGAAAGTTGTCCATTACAGACTTGCTGTACGGCTTTCCGTCTTGGTGCCGCTGATGCACAAGAAACCGCAGGAAGTCTTGCGATGTAAGACGATCCAAACGCAGCGGTGTCTTGAGTGGCTTAGCAGATAGCTGTACTGGTTTGCTGTCCTGGGACTGCTGCCTTGAAGTCGTCAACGAGCAGATGATGGCAGCTAGGATGATCCCAGACCCACGAAATGCAGCGAACTAGACCACTGATGTACACCGTGCGTGTGGAGGCTGACGTAACGCAGCCAAATACCTCCGCAACCTCTGCGTCAGCTTCGTCCATCGTGCTCCACAACTTCCTGCGTCGTTCAACGGCTTCGTGTCTCTTCGGACACACCACTTAGAAACAATAGATTTGTCGGATAGAAACGTCCGAAGAATTCGTGCTACACTTACATTATCCAACCCGAATATCCTGGCAAAATCTAGAAATTGCTACGGGAAAAGATCCTTTAACCCTTTCGTTGCCACTGTTTTGTCTTAGTTTTTGTATGAGGCAATTTCCATAGTTAGGGCCTTAAATGACGATAAAGTGGTCATTTAAGGCCTTTTTCCGACGGTACTTTCTGCTTTTTGGCCCGGATTTCGGGGTGGATAATGCCAAAATGACCGAATAGTGGCCATTTTAGGTAATATTTGTTTGTATGGGTTTTCAATAGACGATAAATATATAAAGGGAATGGGGCCTCTATATATCTATCATAACCTCTATTTATCCATTATTCTCTATATTTCCGACGTTTGCATACATTTACAGAGTTTTTTCTTCCCTAATTGCCCTACACACAGCCATATGGGGCTGGTACTGAAGCCTAAAATGACGATGATGTGGTCATTATACTACCTCTCGGCAACGAATGGGTTATCCCTTTTGTTCTAGCAGGCACCAGATCTTGACACACGTAGAAGCCGCAGCTGTGCCCATCAAACTGGGCTGGGGTGTCATGGACTGAAATCGTAGGATTAACAACGGCGCAGAAGCTGAAGATCGCGTTCGTGAAGATGCCCATCGTGTTGTGGGCTGGCGCACCATTCATGGAGTCGTAGATGATAACGGAAGAGGTGGTCTTGTCGACCACAATGCACGTACAGTGACTTCCATTGCCCCCGCCGAAGCACACGGGCAAGGCTCACGGAAGAATCGCCAAGAAGTCGCAAGACGTCATCTCGAACACGAGCACTGAACTCGCGTTCAGCCTTCATGGTGCCTGTCACACTGGATCTCTGCACATGCGTGGCTCGAAAGAATGGAAACTGGTCGGCGAGATGCTCGAAGAATGCATGGATAATGGCATCGTTGAACCAAGCCGGCGGCCGGAATCGCCAGAGCATTCCGTAGTGATAGTCGTCGCGGAACCCCTCCAGTTATATTGCAACGACATGACCGCTACATACCCACAGGAAAGTTGCGTCAGACACATACCTTGAGAACACACAGTGGATACATGTCCGCAACATGATCGGGCAACACGCTTGACAGACGACTGCATGTCAGCAGGAACACGTGCAGCAACCTCCAAACGCAGCCACCGGACGAACTTCAAGTTGCTCTCAGCAGAGACCTTGAGATTGAATGCTCGCCCCATGATCTCAATGTCAGCGCGAGTGAACACGAATTTGCCGATCTTTAGAACCTCGACTTCGCCCACCTCGCCTTGGCTGCCGTTCGTGGTTTGACTCGAGCTGACAATAGAGATTGCGTCGTCCATGTCGTTTGATAGTGGTCGGAGTTCGAAGCACTTCCTTAGAAGTACTTCCGGGAGGTGGTAAAAGACGTCTGCGACCGCATCGGGGGCTCTCTGCTTCAGGACTGAGGCCGACTACTGGCCAGCTCTCTGCGATGCTCCGAGACGCAAAGTAGTTTCTTGTTCAGGTCTTCGAGCCCTGGCTTCATCCGATCCAACTTGTCCAAGAGGTCCTTGAGAGTCACATCACCATTGGCGCGGCGTTGCTTTTGAACTGCGTCGAAGCGAACACGGTCTTGCTTCACTCTGGATTCCATGGCTCCACGATCGGCATGAGGACGGCCAACTGCAGAGACCCGCTCGTTAAGGTGGATTGTCGGTGGAGCATGATGAGGTGGCAATGGGTCGTCGTAGTAGTCGGCAGTGAGAGAAGCGGGCAATGCCGACTGGGAAGCGAGAGGCACGCCGAGTTCTTGAGACGACACGCTCATGGGTTGAGGGTCGGGGAGAGTGACGGCGCGGGCATCGGCGATTTCTACATGACCGATCTCCTCCGAAGAGAGACTGTGGGGTTGAGACAGTGGGGCGTCGGAAGGCTGAGTTGGTGGGAAGTCGTCATCAGCGACTTCATTGGCGTCTTCGTTGTCGGCGACACGCGTATTGGCTTCGTCTGTGGTGACAGCATCTTCATTCTCAACTTCTGCACGTCCCACTGCCAGGGCGAACGGATTGGCCTTGCACACGTTCGTCCACTGCTCTTCAGTGAACTTGAGGCATGCGTCGAATTCATGCTCAGCTGAGATCTCAGCGATCTCACTGCAAAGTGGTTGAAGAACACGCATCGCTTGATACTCGTCACCTCAACAGCATTTGTCTGGTCGCGTTCGCCGTACGCGTAGGATGCCGTCTTCGCCTTGGTCTTGGCGTACTCCTTCGCGATGGTTTCGGCCACGAAGTGGGTCGTGAAGTGAAGCACGGTCTGCAGCTCACGGTCGTGGAAGTTCGTGTTGACGTGGGTGCCAACGCTGGCAGATAAATACCTTCGTTTTCCCCTTTGCCTTCGCCGACTTGGTGATCTTCGCCTTCTTCGACTGGGAGATTTGGCTTGATATTCTCTTGGTAAGGGCACGTTCGTAGATCTCATCGTCGTCGTCGTCTTCGTTGTCTGGCTCGTCGTCATTGGAATATTCACTGTCGGATCCGTCGCTGCCGGAGAGCTCGAAACACTTCTGCTTCTTCGACATCTTGACCGGAGAGCTCGTAGTACGCTGTCGCTTGGCGGGGAGACGGCTGGTCTTCGTTTTTGGAGAAGGTTTCGGCTGTAGCTGTCTCGCGTTCGCCTTTGCTGCTCGTGTTGTGATGTGCTGAGAGAGGAATACCGATGGCAGGCCTGTTGACGAGAAGAGCTGGCCCAATGCTGACGTAGCTGCTGCTGCCTTGGTCGACGGCCTGCTTCTCGGCGAGTCGGCATCACTGGTCACTTCAGGCGGACTTGATTCGATATCGTCGTCACCTGCTTGTCATCGTCAGTATTGCCACTGACATGTCCGAAACATGTCACATACATACCGCGAGCAAGAGCTGAGATGCAGGCAGCGATACTCTTGTCTTGTTCAGCCATTGCAGCCATCTGGTCTGCTTCCTTCATTGCCAACAGAAGCTGATATAGAGGCGGCGTCGGCTCTACTGGCTTGACCCGTGGACTGCGTCTCGGTTAGCCGCCACCACTGTGCAATGGCGGCATGTTCGGCGGATCAGTTCCCGTGTATTCGCAGCCTAACAGCCAAATAGTGTGAGACATGCGCTCTACATACCCGATACATACACACCACATGACTGTACCGGACACTGAAGATGCGGCATCGTCATGAGAGGCAGCGCGCTGTCGGAGCTCTGCGTTTGATGTCTTCTTCTCGTCCACGCGATCATACACTGGTAACACCGCCTCCGCGGACTCTTGCGCATCTCGTCCGTGGCCTTGCGAGCTTGGACCATCGCGCGATGATTCCGGGACCTAGAAGCCACAAAATGATGTCAAACGGCATTCCCTATACACACCCCACATGGAAGTACCTAACTTGGGAGCTGATGTCTCCGCAAAAGGGCTCGCGCGCTGTTGGCTCTCTGCATTCGGATCTGCATGATCGAGTCCGGCGGTGGTGTCGGAGTCGTCGAAGAAGCAGTCCTTGCAGCCGCTGCGCCGGCCTTGTCTTTCGAAACTCGAGACTCGGCACTTGAAACTAGAGACTCGACAAATGCGGCAAAGGGGAGCAGAGGGGGAGAAGGAGGGGCTGTCTGGACCTCTCTCTGCTTCCCGAATGGTTGGTAAGCTTTCGGAAAGTTTCATACTTCGTGTAATTAACGCCAGAAATATTGGAACTTACGACATGACCGCCACATGGTCAACCACATACCCGTTGCATGTACTGATCGACATAGGCAGTATTGTGAATGTCAGCCAAATTTGCAGATCTCGCACGATTTGAAGTGGGTCGACAAAACGATCTCTGGTTTCTGATTGGCTAAAAGCTTGTTTTCACTTCCAGATGGGTAGTCACTTTAACGGGGTTCTTGGCGAACGATTTTCGGAACAGTCTGAAAACCTGTGTGATATTTTTGACCAAATATCACAGGTGTTCGATTGGCGGGCGATTACGATTCTTGGAAACCTGGACGGAAATTTCGTTTGAAACGCACAATAGTACTTCCGTTTCACTTATCATTTGTATCCGGCGACTCCCAAACTGCCGTCGTGGAAGTTGGTCGAGCGCACACCTGGGCGATTCTACACAATTCCGCACGCTGGTGGAGTGGATACACCGGCATGGAGTGCGTGCTGGTGCTCAAGGTCAGTCCAAGTGCGCGATCCCTCAGCTACCGCCTCTACGATATCGCTGAATCCCACTGGCGACCTGGCTGATCCAGTAGCCTCGGGTGAGATTCACGGCGACCAGGGCGAGCGACCAGAGAGCATCGCGCTTGACACGCGCCGCATCCTCTCCATTCCTCCATGTCTCCCATTAACCGCCGGGAAAACGCATCCACGCTGAATCGATCTGCGCGCCTTCAGAAACGATATCTCGGAGCACTTTGACAGATTTGGAGACGGATTCCGACAGGCAAAACTCATACACGATGAAGTATGAGCTGTATAGTATTCTTGTCGTTTATGTTGCTTGCTCCACTGTTTGTTTGGTCGCCTCAGTCGCCCTCAGTACCAGAATACGCTCGATTCGACTGCTCCGCGTAAGCTCCTCGTGATCGTATCTTCTCCGCAGCGGCTCCTAGCCTCATTCCGTACGCTTGTCGAGGCCACGGGTCCTCGGCAGGCACGACAAACTTTGTCGGCACGGCATGACTATCGTAGACAGCGTGGAAGATCTCCAGAGATGGAAGGATCTGCTCAGTCCACTCGCACTCGACAGGGTCCAGAATCAACGCCAGCCACTCCAAGCGCCCACCATCACGAGCGACTTGGTCGGAATAGTAGCCCTTCGATCGCATGCCGCCCACAACGCTCCCCAGCCGCAGCCCCCACGCCTCAGTCGGCCACGGCTCTTCGCTTGGAACCACGAAGCTCAAACTGATCTTGCTATTGCCATACAAAGCACGGTACGTCTCGAACGACGGCAGAATTGCCTGCGACCACTGGTACTCGGAGATATCCCACACGAAATTGATCGCCTCCAGTCGCTTGATGTCCTTCTTGGCCTGGTCGGCGAAGCTGTTGTCGTACCGCATGCCGCTCACGACTTGTCCGAGCTTGAGTCCCCACGCGCGCTCGGGCCACGGCTCGTGACGTGGGAGTACGAACGACTGACCCACCATCGCGTGGCCGTGGACCAGCGCGAAGACTTCGAGCGACGGTAGGATCCTCTCAGACCACTCCGTGTCGTACACGGAAAACGTGAACTGGACGCGCTCGAGATCTTGCAACTGCGACGCCGAGAGCTCCTCGCGCTCATGACGCAGTCGATCCACTACGACGCCGAGTCTGTATCCCCAGGTCTCCATAGGCCACTGTGGGTCGCCACGAGGCACAACGAAGCCGCGCGTCACGACCGAGTGGCCGTAGAGGTCGTAGAACGTCTGGATGGCCGCCATGCGCTGGTGCTCCCACACGTACTGCTGCCAGTCCGCATCGACTGGAAACCCCATCTCTTCTAGCTGCTCCTTGACGCGGGGATGTCGCGTGTGGTAGAACGCGTTGGTCATGAATTTGTGCAGCACGCGGCCAAGGTTGAGCCGCCCGCGGACGTCTTGCGGCCACGCGATCTCATGCGCACTGTGGACTAGCCCTACGACACTCCCGTGGCTCGGCTGGACTACTGTTGTCTTCTTAGCTGCGTGGTTTGAAGCCGCCGATGGGATCGGGAGATGGTACGGCACGATCCAGTGGCCGACACTGGCGTGGAATGCCTGCAAAGCCGCTGGTAGCTGTGCGAACTGCCGCGCCTCCTCCTTCCATCGAGCCGGTCGTCCAGGAGCCACGCTGGAGCTGCTGCTGGCTTGTGCAATTGGCGTCGGTGTGGCGCTCTGCTGGCGTGTGAATAGACAGCCGCGTCGGCACGTCGATGCCAGTCGCGTGGCAGCGCCGATCCGCAGCATTTTCGATCCGAAATTCGAATTGGTGTCACCTGTCGCCACTTATTGGTGGCTGAAACGTAACGTGTTCGTAACGCCTCGTCAGAAAGACACTATAACGGGAATGTCACTATCTGATAGCGGATCCCGCATAACGTTCGAATAATACTACTTCGAAGAAAATCTTCAAGAATACATATTATTCATAAACGAGAAACAATCCTCACACAAATGCAACCGCAGGCTGGGTCAGAAAAACGATGCGTCTCAGGTGCCTGGTATCCTTGACAGCGTCAGCAGTCGGCGGCATTTGGACAGCGTGGGCTCTGGTGGCAGCCACTTGGCGACGGGTGTGGTGCACGTTCCCAACTTCGGCCTAGTGCAACGACTTCCACCCACTCGCGCACAAATCGAGGCTCGTAATCCCGGAAATGTCGTAAACACGGCCGCCAAGCCCACACAAATGCACTCGAAGCGATCCCACAAGTCAATCGCGTTCGCATCCGCTGTTGTCGCGCGTGGAGGGTGCATATGCACGGCCTCGAGATGCAGCACACGCTTGTGGGTCTTGCGGTGCCAGTCCACTACCAGTCGACACGCGTACCGCGAGTCGGCACTGCTCGCATCCCCATATAAGATGTAGTCGGGGCCAACGCGGCGTGGTATGAACGCTGGATCGTACGTCGCCACCACCAGTCGATCGAACAGAGCCCCCTCAAACCCTGAGTCGATCTCGATCTCCCAGTGCACGTCGACTTGCCAGTCTCTCGGCTGAGATACACCGTACGGATGGTTCAGTGGCTGGCCCATGAACATCAACTGTGCACTGGTCTTGGATCTCCACGACGCCGGCAGCATCAGGTCAGAATCCCACTGCATCTCGTGGTCCTTCTCTGTTGGGTACGCCAAGTGGAATCGCTGCAGCAGACGCTTCATCGCAAGCAAGAGCTGGTCGTCTTCGCAGATGTTCTTCCACACGTCGAGCTGCTTCAGATCGGCGTGCCACATCACCTCGCTTTTCATTTTGTGGTTGAAGATCTGGCGGATCAATTCGACAAGAAGGAGCGGATCCTGCACCACAGTCTCACGAAGTGTCTTGTCGTCGACGTCTTCATACCAGAGTACGTCTCCAATGTCGCGCAGCGCTCGCAGGATGTCGCGACTCGTCGACGTATCGATGCCTTCGACACGTGCAGCAAGTTCGCTGACGAGCGTGTCAACCTTGACAAAGCATTGATCAACTCGATGGCGCAGTGGGGCAGCTTGGGCTGCTTTACGCTTCTCCTTGATGATTCGAAGCACCTCAGAGTAGCTGTCGGGCATCGTGTAGCTGCGGTCGCTCTTACAAATCAGGCTCTTGATCTGTTCCATCGCTTGGATAACCGACGTTGGCTGGATGCAGCTCACGAACGTCATTTCGACTGCTGGTTTTGTTGCCATTAGCTCCAGCCGCCTATCGCCGAGATGCGTGATTCGAACTTTGTCATCCACGACGATCTCTTGTGCAACCACCAACACGTTTGCCAGCCGCGACTCCAAATCCGCCAGTGCGTCGGCATCGATCGCATCCACCAAGTCGCTCTTCGTGCCGATGAACTGGAATTCAGCATCCGGCTGCCGAGCGATGATCAAGCGGATCCACCGTAGGATGCGAGTCTCCACGACCCAATTCATGCGCTCGCTCAACGCCATTGGGTCGCCTCGAGTCATCATCTCTGCCTTGTAGAATGTCCTCGCGTAGTCGCCCATATCGACGCACACCATGTACAATGTCCGACGTGAGAAGAACAGAGAGTGTGCCACTTGGTACTCGTCTTGACCGGCAAAGTCCCAGAACGTGACTTCGTGATGCACGACTGAGCCCGTGGCCGACCATAGTTGGTCAAACGAGAGCTTGAACTTGTCGATACCGATGGTGCGGTCGTCGGGGTGCACGAGGCTCGGTTTGTTGGAAACGAGCGACTTCACAAGTGAGGTCTTTCCCCAGTAGCTCGGACCAACGACGCAGATCTTGCGGCGTAGGACGACGTGGGTGGACTTGGAAAGTAGATTGAGATACGTCTTCGTGGCTTGAAAGCCTCTCTTGATATCCTCGAGCGGGATTTCTGTGGCTGGGAGTCTGTTCTTAAACGCTGCCCTCCAGTGTTGAATACACAGACGCACAGCTCGAGCGACGTCGAGCGAAACGGGATCATTCATCCACTGTTTGGTGGGCTGATCGCGGCTGCGGCCCTTGATTTTTGCAAGAAACTCTTCGCACAGTTCGTCCCACTTGGCACCGTTGAAGACCAGGAGCTGGAGACAACGCATGAGGAACAATTCAACCCCGCGTTCGAAGATCGAATGCAGCGCTACATGAATAGCTTGGTTGCCACCCTACGATAACACATCCATTCAGCATTCACGTTTTGGTATCATCAGTTCAGGAAGCCAGGGCACAAACCTTATCCTGAGCGTGGACGTCTGAACCTGCTGCTAGGAGGGACTCGACTGTGAGTACATGTTCATCACGATTGTAGACTTGCGTGACCCGGGTGACAGCTACGTGTAGTGGCGTCCAGCCACGCTACAATCGGAACAACCAGAGCTCGTACGTCAGTAGTTACGTCTAAAGGATCGCGGTCCCTCGTATCATACCTGGTTCCGACCATTCGGGTCGGCGCCCAAATCCACGAGTCTCTTTACAAAGGCAAACCCCGGTTCATCGTCTGATGCAACCACATGCAGAGCATTGTCGCCATCCTATCAGCGGCAGCAGTAGCAAGTAAATAACCAGTACAGCTGATACAATTGAGTGAGTACAGCGGTCATCCCTTGTTGATGTGGTTGATATTGGCGCCGTGGCGAAGCAAAAGCTCCACGACCTTCCATTTCTCGTCAGGATTGTTAAACTGGACGCGGTAGACTGCGCACCGCAACACTGATTCTCCAAGCTGGAAAGACCACAGCGTTAGCCGACACCCAGTGCTACCCAGTCGAAGTACTGTACCGACCGTGTCGTAACGATTGACATCCGCTCCTTTTGCGATGAGTAACTGTGCAACTCGTGCGGACTGCACCACAAACAGCGGCGTTTGGCCGTTCTGACCACATACACGAATAGAGCGACCGCCATCAGCCAAACTGTACTACAGTAGTAGTCGCCTGGTCCATGCAAGCCAGCGAAACCACACGCACCTTCCTATTTACTGCGTTGACATCAGCACCGTGCGCCAACAGCAAGGACATCGAGCGTTCGTCATCGAAAAACGCGGCTGAGTGCAGCGGCGTCCAACCCCTCTGCGTATCCATCCACTCCGTCCGTCAGTCGATACGAAACGAAACCCCATGGCGGGCTGCCCAACATCACCTCACCTTCTCGCCAATATCCACTGGAGCCCCCAGCTCGAGAAGCAGCTCAATGATCTCATGCTTCTTCGCACATGCAGCGTGGTGTAGCAGTGTCGCGGGCTCCTACAAGAAGTGTTATAGCATTTAGAAACTCTGGTGCGTGGACGAAAGCCACACCATACGGACCCGCTCTTCGTGCTGGAAGAACGCGTGCAGGTCCAACGGCTGGCTGGCGAGGAGCTCTCGCAGCCACGCGGTATAACCGCCTTGGACCAATCTCAACGCCTCTCTAGTAGCCTCCTCTCGAGACGCAGGGCCGACCGCCATTTTCCACGCGCCGCTGCAGATTGATGATTTGCTTGCAAGGCGCCCTTTGCTGTTCTGAAAAATGGTACCCTTTATAATATGATATAGGAACATTGTCATATAGTTTCATGTACTGTAAAAGGACGGGGCACGCAACTCTATGACCTGTTTGATTCGATGTGCTGGATCTAAAGCACGGAAGACCTCCGACTAGACCTGCGAAAGCGGATGCTTCTGCAAAATTGGCCGACCAGGAACCACAGAGGTCCTGCTAAACTTCATCCTGATTTTTGAGGATGTGCTCCGATGAAATGCTCCCTGCACACAATGTGTACTGTAACGGAATGGCCAAAGGCTCAACTTGAGCCTGTCGTGGAATCATTCAAGAGTCTTGAGCTGCTCAAGTCTTGAGCTTGAGTCTTGAGTCAAGAC
>JAADVL010000777.1:0-15036 GCA_023334995.1 Pythium sukuiense | reverse complement strand
GTGCCGCAGTGCCGCAGTGCCGCAGTGCCCACCCTGCATCGATCCAACCGCCAAGAGGCTTTAGCGGAGTGTGCACGCCCCCATCAATTTGCTTGGGCTGGGAGGTGGCTCCTCCATTTCTATGGTCAACGCGGGAAACGAACATCTCGGTCCGCGCGATCCTCGACCATGACCGCGGGAGACTCGGCAAGCTTTATTCCAGCTGACTCTGCAGTCAGTCCGTTGCGTCCAGTCCCGCGTGGCGTTAGATTGGAAAATAACCAACGTTTCATTGGACAGGCCCTTCGAATTCGAACGCGTTGCGTGACGCGTGCCACGCCAAGTGATCCTGAAAGGGCGTTCAAAGCAGCGAAGCGTCGCTTCCGAATGAAAACGGACGGAGATGCTGAACCAGCGAGCATGGCTGGTGAGCTGACCCTTCAGGCGTCATGAGACTTAGTGGGTCGTCTCGATGACCATCGTTGAAAGAAATTAGTGGACCTATTGGTTTTGTCCACGGATCTTGACAAGATTGGACAGAGTGCACCACTATGCGCCGAAGCTTTATGCTGTGGCTCGAGTGAATCCTTTCCAGACTGGTGGGTATCACGCATGGTGATTGGCTCCCTAGTCGAGCAAGGAATCCACGGAGAGAACCGGATAAGCAAGTCGAGGAATGCCGTCGTTGATGGCACAAGCAAGCCTATTCGAGCGTCGCTCCTTCATGTTCTCCACAAAGGGCTAGTCACGCGGGTGTCGTCCGTCACTACACCAACAATCAACCTGGCATCAATATCCATTGGTCTCTCATACCGTAGTTAAAGCATCGCGACCACAGACGCACACCGCGGTCTCTGGTGCCGTACGCCACAGGACTGTCAGTCCCTGTTCGTGTCGCCCGTCCAGGGTGATGGATGGCTTGCTGAGTCAGCAATGCTGACTCCCTGTTCGAGTCAAAACGATTTGACCAGCAATTGCACTCAGACCCCTTCCGCGTAGGCCTGCAACCAGCAATCGCGCACCAACTCACTCTCCACATAGCACAAACCTAAACGTAGCAAATCGCAAAACACGCACCACTGTCACCACGAGCTGAGCCCTCCCGTCAAGGTGACGACCCTCATGCTGACTTCCGCCGTGTCTCACTCGACGCAGTTGCTCGCATAGCACAGTTGAATCCCGCGGCACTCACCGTCGTGTTGTCCTTCATCGCGCCTACTGCTGTACTTCTGTTGCCTTTCACGCCGCAGTCACGTGTATGTCGCCGCCGTTGTCTCCGCCCTCGCGTGTCTGCCGCCGCCGCTGTCTCTGCCCTCGCGTGGCTGGTGTGCCTATCGCGCGTCAGATCGACAAGTGAAGCCATTTGCCACAAGATCTTTTCAGCTTCTTTATTGTTTTGTCCCGTACAGTACCTCCGACTTCCCAGAAACGAGAGGACCAGAAGCGCGAGGGGGGAAATTGCTGGTTACGGTAGGGCAGGGGTTACACCCAAATTCACGCCTCGACACGAAGATATCAGCGTTAATTACGTCTCAACGGCAATCTTACGCGCACATTGCTGGTCGAGGGCGTACTTTACGCGTAAGTTACGCCATTTCAAACCGAAGACCAGCATTCTTCGAAGCGAATATTCGCGCCAAGTGGCGCCACAGGAAGCGGCTGCGGCGGAAGGGCGGGGCGTATTCACAAGCGCATTGAAGGTGCTTCTGCGCGCCATCCACCATCTTCGCGGCGCGCTAGCGACGTCCATATTCGCGCTGCGTCCGCATACGACAGCGCATTTGACAGCGCGTGATCTCCTCTATCGATCGGTGGGTCGTTTGCCTCGGTTTTCGTGCATCTAGGCCGTGATTTTTCGCTCGGAAACGACGGTCTCGCGCCATCACCACCTTCCCAGTCGAGCTTTCTCGCGGATACGACACCAGGCACCATTCGCAGCGACGCGCAGAAGACGATTCCCGCGCTCTCCGGCACCGGTACGCTCTCGATGGCTCGAAATGCGGCCTCATAACGCCGTGGTTAACGAGTTAACTTCTGACCTTTTTCCTGTGTGTGTGGATGTTATCATGCAGATGGAAGCAGTCCAAACTCGACGGCAAGCACGCAAGTACGTCGTTAATGAGAGCGTTGTGGCATGGTGATGATGATGCGTGTGCTGACGGGCGTTTGTTTGGTGGTTTTCCAGTTGACGACGATGACTCGCGACGGCAGCGCGACGGCTTCCAGCGAGTCGGCGGCGGCGACGGCGATGGTGCAGGCGATTCGCGCGCGTGTGGTCGAGTACAAGGAGCTGCTGCTGCGGTGCGTGTGCTCTGTTTGTTCAGAGGGGGAAATGGAGCGTTTTGAGGGGCTGATGAAGCGAATCTGTGACGTGTGACGCAGGCAGTTGATGGACCAACGAGTGGCGCTGCTGGCGATTGACGACGTGGCTGCCGATGCTAAAGCCAAGCGCATAGCGGAGGAGAGAGTAGCAGCGGCGGAGCCCACGCCGCTCGCGGAGGAGCCGAAGGAAGAGGACGCAGAGGAGGAAGAGGAGGAGGAGGAGGACGACGACGACATGGACGACGACACCTCAGCAGACGTGGAGATGACAACGATGCTGGTGGAGACGCCTGACGCGGAGACAAACGGCCACGCGGATCCAGTCACAGCAGAGGAAGAGAACGACGAGGAGCCGGAGGAAGACCGCAAGCGGAGAGCGAGCGTCGAGCCCTTGGTGGAGACGCCTTTGGAGGAGAAATTAAGCACAGAGGAGCCGACAGCAGAGCCCAAGGAGACCAAGCCAGCGGAAGTTCCCGCAGTGGTGGTGCTGGCGCCTCGCGTGGTGAAGCGGATCCGACGCGCGAGTTTCCACAACGTGGACCATCCGCCGCCGCCTGTCCCGGGAGGCCGCCCAGTGGTGCGGTCTTCGACACCCCCGCGTCGGTATTTGGGCCAGCGTGATGAATTATTGGACGACACACACCTGCAACTGGTGCTGCGGACTCCCTCGCGACCGCAGAAGGCGGCGACGACGACGAAGCCGCGAGCTGCGAGCTCACTGGAGGATGTCCAGGCTGAGTTTGAGCAGAAGCTGCGTGTGACGATGCGGCTGCAGCGAGATGTGAATCGACGCAGCGTTGCAGTCACGCGGAAGCGGCAGTTGCCGAGGCTGCCGACGCCGGCGCGCAGCAAGAGCCACTGGGATTATCTGCTTGAGGAGATGCGGTGGATGGCGATGGACTTCAGTCAAGAACGCAACTGGAAGCGAGGTGTACAGTGGCATCTAGCCAAGGACGTGGTCGTGGCGAGGAATGCAGAGCGGGTACGACGTGAGGAGGAGACGCGGCTACTGGCGAAGGACATGGCCATGCAAGTGGCCGCATTTTGGCGAACGATGGAGCGGATTGCTGCGCGATCGCAGGTGCGGTTTGAAGGTGGAGGCGGAAATACACAAGCAAATCGCGTCGACGAGAAGGCACATGAGTCGGAGAAGAAGGATGACAGTGGCGAGAGTGCTGGTGACGCGAGTAGTGGCGTGGAAGACGACGTTCCGGTGCTTCGATTCAAGTCTCTCGAGGTAGAAAGCAGTGACGACGTCGACGCCAGAAAGACTGTGGAGACACGTCTGCAGGAAATTTTGTCCAAGAGCCGGAGAGCGCGTTCCTCGCTCAGCGCGACTGTGGCTGACGCCCTGGACTGTGAGCGAGAGAGAGCGATCCAGCGAGTGCTGGAGATGCGATCAGCGGCTGCTTCAACTGCCGTGTCGACGAGTACCGTGCTCGCGACGTTCCAGATCATGGCGCTTCGGTGGATGCTGGAGCTGTGTCTTTCGGGCTGCAACTTGCTACTCAACGACCAAGTCGGCATGGGGCAATCCGCGACTATCGCTGCGTTTTTGAGCGTGCTTCAGGAGCTCTGCGTGGACAAGGCAGCGCTTAATGTCTCTCACCCGCACCTGGTCATTGTTCCAGCAGACGAACTTCACAAGTGGTGCTTCTTTCTTCGCGAGTGGAATCAGTCGCACGGCATCATTCAGCTCTATAGTGGATCATCCACACAGCGGCGACGATTGCAGGGCGAGTGGATGAAGAAGCTTACAGTACCGCAGTTTTTCAGTTCGGACGAAGTTGCAGATCTAGAGAAGGAAGATGCGACGCCGCTGTTTGCCGTCGTCTGTTCAGCAGATGACTTCACTACAGATCACGACGCGTTTCGAGCATTTCCACATTGGCAAACGGTTGTCATGGAGGTGGAGCACAAGGTGCTGAGGGATGAAGACGTGACGTTTGTTCATTCACTGCGTGAAGTCAAGCACTCAGGACGGCGCGTACTCAGTTGCTCTCAACCGCTGGAAGCCTGGCCATCAAGTAAGACTCGCGCAGCATATGCCGAGTTTCTCGTGAAGGGTGCGGAGGAAGACAAGCTGGATTCGGCCGCGTGGAATAAGGGCGCCATTCTGGAAAAGTCTAGCGCGGTGGAAGCTATGCGGTGGTTAGGCAACAAGGCGGGCTCCACAGCACTGCTGAAGTCTCAGCAGGACCACGTGAGTGCACTCAGTGTCGCTATGCAGTGCCTCTCCCTTCGTCGGCTGCGGTCAGAAGTCGAGTCGGAGCTTGGCAAGCTCGAGGAAACCAGTGTGGCGTGCACTTTGTCGTCCTCACAGCAAGCCCAGTATCGCCATGCAGTCACCGCCTTCGCAGCGTCTAGTTCAGCAGATCGCATCACGCTGTGGCTTCAACTCGTGCTCAAGCTGCGGAGTCTATGCAACTGCGTGGACGTGCTCAACGATGCTGAGAAGCTGGCACTGGCAGACATCCCATTCCTATTGGGCTGCTCCGGCAAGCTTCAGCAACTGCACGAGCTACTTAGTCGAGTCGTGGGCAAGGAGCGCCGTCGTGTCGTGGTGTACTGTCAGCTCGATGCGATGCTGAATGTGGTGGAGATGCTGTTGGCTTTGATGGATATCCAGTTCGTGTTCGTCACCGGCCCCGTGGACATGCAGCGACGCGCGCTGTGCCATTTCGCCTTGAGACCAGCCGTGCAAGTAGCATTAGTGTCGACTCGTCTGGCCTGCATGGGCGGCAAGCAAGCGATGCCGGTGTACGGAGCAGACGCTGTGGTCGTTCTGGATAGTGACTGGCAAGCCACATGCGACGCGAAGTTGCGCGCGAGTTGGGCGAAGTGTCTGGTCGGCAACCTGCCTGTGTTTCGTTTCCATTGTGACTCAACGATCGAGGCGGCCTTGCTGCGCAGTGGCTCATGCTTCAGTGAGAAGGTGTTCAGCGAGATGGGCCCACAAGAACTGTTGGCTGCTGGAGACGCTGGTGTGAAGATCGAGAAGCCGGCTTGGTGGGTACCGAACGGAGTCGCGGCGACGACGCTGGCGGAGGCGATGGCACAGGTCGAGATGAGTGAGCAGTATGGTGATTCGTCGCTAGCCAATGCTTTGAAGGTCGTGAATGTGGAGCTGGATTCGGAAGAGCACTTGCTCCTCGCGAACGCGGACGAGCTCATGCCTGTTGAGTGGTACGCTGTCAATTATCTGGCGAGTAGCAGCACGAGTGAGAAGAAGCGACTGGAGAGCGAGCAGGGAGGCAGTGATGGCGGCGACGGTTCGCAGTTGCCACCGCTGAGTCCGCGAAGAACCATGACCTCATTGGAGCAGTTGGCAGTTCAGGAGAGTCGACATGTGCGGCAGGAGATCGAGGGTGCGAGTGACATGTTCTATGAAATCGATGGCATCCAGAACTTGTCACTGGAAGAGTCTGGAATGTCCGAGTCGATGCTGGAGTCGGTGTTGCGACTGCTGCGAGCGAAAGGCCTGGAACCACTCTACGAGATGGTGCGGCCTCCGCAACCCCCAGTGTTCATGGCGATCGTCGAGTCGGAGCCAACATCGACCAGTGAGGACGCCTCGCCTGAGATGTTGTTTCGGGTTTCCTATCGCGAGCCTGCGCCGCCTGCGCCTCCACCGTCGCTCATCCTCAAACTCAAGACGGATGCGACGACAGCCGCAGCGCTGGCAGGTGTGGGTGGGACGGACGCATCGGGCAAGCCGCTCAAGGTCAAGAAGCGCAACAAAGATCTCGCCGGACGAGCTCCAGGAGTTCCCGGCTCTACTGCTGGTGCATCTGCCCCTGCGGGAGGTGCAGGCACTGGCGCTGGCTCCATCGCAGGCGTTAAGCGCAAGCACGATGCGAACTCAGCCGCTGGGAAACCACCAAAAGAGCCGCGACTGGACTTCGACGGCATTCCGCTGCCATCAGACATGGCCGAGTTTGCCGACGACGATTTCTGGGGTGACACGAATCTGGACGCGCTCGACTCGGCTGCGTGGGACGACCCGGCGGTGCTCAGTGGTATTCTCGGCCCAACGCTGGACGTTCCGCCCAGCTCGAGTGGTTCCGCCGCGACTGGCTCAGCTGGAACTGGTACGGCTACAGGGCAGACGACCAAGAAGAAGAACAAGTCGGGTGCTGCTTCTGGCGGAGCTGGTGCCACTGCTCAGGGAGCCGGCCGTGCGCGCAAGGGCAGTGTGTCCGAGTCTAGTAAGGACGGCGGCTGGCAAGTGCAGGACGATCTCGTGCTCAGGAAGCTGTTCGAGATGTACGGATCCAACTGGACGCTGATCGCCCACGTCTTCAATGCCGCGACGTCCGTGTCGAGGTTTGTGGTGCGGAAACGCACTCCGCGCCAGTGTTACGACCGCTACGGGAAGATCATCTCGTCTGGAAGTCTGACGTCTTCAGGCTCTTCGGGACTCTTGTCTGCCTCTGCGTCGCCGACGAAGGAAGGAAGCGCCAAGTCGACCAGTAGCTCGTTGCTCAAGCAGCACAAGCTGAACGCGGCGGCCGCGGCATTGTGGACTCCACAGGTGCTTGCTGAACGCATTGGCCTTCCGACGAGTGAGATGCTGGTAGTGTTTGCTACCCGGGATAGTTTACCGGGCCTGCCGCCACCTTCGATCGTCAACGTGCCCTCCCTCGCGGAGCTGAGCATGAAGAAGAAAAAGAAGAAACAGCACGGCCCCAGCGATGCCACGATGACGCCTGGAGCTCCTGTTCTGGACGATCTCAAGTCGATCCGCACGTCGTTCGATGCGATTCTCCAGTGCATGAAGCGCAAGACACCGCCGCCTCCGATTCCAATCCCACAGGCATCCACTGTCCCAGCCACAGACCCGTCAACAGCACCACCATCGACGACAGCGTCACCAACGAAGCCGTCCATCGTGACTCCTGTCCCTACCTCCGTGCCGCCACCACACAAGTCCCACATGGATCTCGTGGAGCTGCTGCCGCGTGGACCACTCACGCCCGAGGAAGTGATCAAGCGCAGTAAGGAAGCTGCGGCAGTGGCAGTGCAAGCCGCGGCTGCAGTGGCATCAGCCGGCCGTTCGCAAGAGATCTCGCCGTTGGCGTCAGCGGGCGATGTGTTGATGAATGCTGCGTTCGGCAGTAATTCAGCGGCAGCGATCGCAGCGAGGAAGGCCGGCGCCAACACTGTCGCTGCTGGCGCCCGAGCTGGCGCTTTCTCGGGGGTTTCCGCGACTACGGCAGCGAAACCCATGGGCATCAGTCCTTCTGCCGGCTCGTGGGGCGACCCAGCCGCCTCTGCGTTGTCCAGACCCCCGCACGCAGCGCCACCGATTCCGCACCCACCGGCAGCACCAGGTCTCCTCGCCCAGCCAGTGAGTCAGCAGCAGCCCGTCGTGTCGTCTGCGGGTGTGAATGGCGTCGTGTCGGCGGCATCCACGCCATCGACGCGAGGGATGAGCGCTGCTGGCACCCCTTCCATGCCCGTGACGACGTCGGCACTGCTCCACGTGCTGGACCGCATGCCCGAGATCAAGCACAAGATCCAAGCCATCCTCAACCGCACGGACTGCTCGGAGGCGCAGAAGGTGGCGATGATTGCGAGGCTGCTGAGCAACACGAACGCCATCAACGCGACGGCGGTGGCGGCCGCCGCCAGTGGCAACCTCAGTGCGGCCGTGTCGGCGACGCTCGGTGCCTCGTCCGCAGCCCCGACGCCGACGGGCTCCACCACGACGTCAGTTGCAGGCTCGGGCCCACCGACACCCGCACCAACTGACCTGTCGTCGGGCTTTAGCCAGTCGCTCGATACGCCGATCCCGATGCCGGCGTCACTTGCGAGTGAATCGACTGGGCCCATGCCCATCGCGATGCCGGCATCCATCGCCAGTGCCACGCTGCCAGCCTCGACGACGAGCAACGCCATGAGCGACGCGGCACTGGCGTCGGCGCTGGCCGACACAGACATGACGGACCTGCCGTAGACAGAAAGGCAAACGCACCAAGACAGTAAGTAGTAGACAGAAAGCCCCCCATGCCCAATAGAGACCACCCCCACGCCCCGGACGCGGCTCCTGATGACGGTGAGGACGACGGTGGTGATGATGATGATGATGGAAAAAGTAATTCAAAGCAATACACGACCGGCCTCCCTCTCCCTCCCCCTCCTCCTCTTTCGTACACCCGACTGACTGTACTACGTAGCAAATACAACTTGTTTGTGGTGGTTTGTTTTGGTCCTCTCTTCCTTACTCGTCCGTGAAGCCCGTGACCTCCATGTTGATGACGAGCGACAGCACTTCCTCGAGCTCCTTCTTGGACTTGTACAGCGGCAGATCGATGCGGTTGAAGCACGTGTGGGCACGCGGGAACGCGTTCTCTGGGTACGGCACGGCCTTGAGCGTGAAGTGGCAGATGCGGCCGTCGTAACTCGTGAGCGCCTTGAAGCCCTGCACGGGCACACGCGACGAGCCTGTGGTGAACTGCAGCAGCCGTGCGCGCTCCTCGTCGCTGAACGCCTCGACTGTCTCCCAGAACCACCCCAGCACTTCCTCGGGCAGCTCGTCCGACACCTGCGTGTGGATCTTCCAGTCGTCCACGTCAATGGACGGAACACCGCACAGCACGAGCTCGAGCTCCTGGTAGTCAAACACCAAGATGAGTTCCTGTGGGATGACCTCGAACACGCCCGCCATGAGGTGCTGCAGCTGCTCGGCGAACGAGTCCAGCATGATGTACCGCAGCCGCAGGTACATGTACTCGTGCTTGTTTTCGTCGGTCACGGGGATGTTGCGGCCGTTTTCCTTGAGGTCGATGACCTCGATGTCTCCGCTGAGCTTGCGGTTGGTCACGCTGAAGTCGAGACACAGCGCGTCGACGCCGTCGTTGTCCTTCATCCACTTGAGCGACTTGTACACCTCCTGGTCAAAGAACTCGAGGTCCGAGAACGAGATCGGCACACCGAGCAGGTGCTTGAGCAGCGGCAGCGCCAAGTGCGCCTTCATGAGCTGGCCTTCCAGCAGCGCACGGCCCAGCAGACGCCCAGCGCCGCGGAAGTACAGCAAGTGGTCGGCCGAGGCCTCGACCGAGTTGGAGTTGATCACGTACGCGAGCGAGTCGACGTGTGCGCACTGGAACAGGCCGATGGTCTCGTCAAATAGCTTCTCAGTCACGAGCGCGAACCACTCTCGCTCGAGGCCACCGGCGTCAATAGCCACTTCTCCGATGAACTCGATCCGCAGCGGCATGTGGATGTGTTCCATCTGCACACCCAGGAGCTGCTCCATACTCTCGACCAGGATGTTCTCGCGGTGCACGCGCATCTTGAGGTGTCCGTCCTCCCATGGCTTGATCAGCGCCGACGTCTGCTCCAGGAACCACGCGTACTTGTCCTTGAAGGGCAGCGCGGCCACCTGCTCCAGGATCTCCAGGTCCTGCTCCGAGATCTCGTAGCCTCGCGACGCCACGCGGGCGTCCACTTCACGGTACTCCTTGAACGTCATGCGGCCTTCCGGGTGGCGTGGCGTCTGCGCGAGCTGCGACACAAAGGCCAGCGACTGCTGCGACACCAGCTCCCGTGGCGACGCCGGCACGCCGACCGTGGGCACGGACGCCACCGTCACAGGCAGCGTTGACGGCGCCACGCCGTCCGCCGTGATGTCGATGCGGACCTCTCCGTCGGCAGGCGACGTCGGCGCCGTGGACACGCGCGAGGCCGTCGCCGAGCCCGCAGCGGCGTTCTTGTCGGCGGCCAGCAGCGCGGCCTCCTTGTCCTTGGCGTCCTTGTCCTTGTGGAAGGGCAGCGGCAGCTCCTTCTTGGCCCAGTAGCGCTTGCCGTCGATGCCGACCTTGCGCACCCACTCCTGGCGGTTGCGCGCGCCTCGCTGACGCGCGTTGAGCATGTTGAGTCGGCGGATCGCGAACGAGCGCGTGCGGTTGAAGCTGCGTTGTGAGCCGCCCAGTGACGAGCCGCCCACCGAGAGCTTCCGCTGCGCCAGTGAGGCCGGCGACTGCGGCGGCAGCATGCCTCCGAACGAGAAGCCGTGCTCCGTGCCGCACAGCACGCACGCCTTGGACGACGGCTTGTTGTAGAAGTCGCACACTTCGCACTTCCACTGGTTCTGGAGCTCGTCGGTCGACTCCTGCACGTCCTGGCGGGTCATGGGCTGGCCGTCCTCCGTGTACTGGCCGCCCAGCAGCGGCTGCTGCAGGTTCTCGTCGAAGCGCGCGCGGCGGCAGCAGTAGTAGACGATGATCACGACCAGCAGACCGCCCGTGACGTACGCTAGCCACGACGGCAGGGCGCCCGTGCCGCCGTCCGACTGCGCGCGCGCCACGCCGCACTGCACGGCGAGCGCCAGCGAGAACGCCGCGAAATCGCGCACCGAAGGAGACCACATGCAGGGCTACCTATATGCGCAAGAACGAGCGCGATCGGAGCAGCGGAAGTCGAGATATCCACGCGCGAAGACGACGCTTGGTGATGGATGTGGTGTGCTTTACGCTTCGAGGAGACCTCTTGGGCGAGAAGCGTCGATTTATGAGGGCGAAAGGGGCGACGGCCGGCGCCAGGCAGGCATTGACCATCACTCTGGACGGGAACTGAACAGAAGCCCAGGGGCCGGATTCGAACCGAACGAGGTATCAGATGTGAAACGCATATGGGTTAAAAGAGGTTTGAGAAAGGGTATTGTGGTGAACGCTGACGGGAGAGGTCTTGGATATACGATTCGGGAGGTTGATCGTGGGTGTGGGTGGCTAACTGCTATATCGGATAGGGTTCGTATCGCTATCCAGCTGGTCGGCAACGGTAATGCGGCGCCTCATGGCGGTCTAACGTTTTAGACCCAGTCCGTCTAAAAAGCAAAGAGTAGTAATATCCCCAACGGCGCCGTGAAGCGACGCGACTATCCGAGCCGTCGGTCCGTTTTATTAGAGCACAACGGACGCACTCGGAGTGAAGACAGCGAGCGGAGTGGCGCGCTTCCAGTGCGTTCGCTGCTGGTAGTAATCAAAGCCCGGTGAGTGGACAGTTCCACGTGAGTCAACTTTGGTCTCGGAATGGCCCGGCGCTTGTGTCACACGACCCACAAGATGTCCCACCAAAAACCTTCTATATTGAATAACTAGCTAAATTTATCGAGTCTGTTTGGTGGATGCTACAGACAAGTGTCTTTGAAATCGGATAATTTGGTTCCTAACGGTGGTGGAAGTTGACGAATTTGCAGCATTCCCAGATGAGACACCCGAGGCGGTTCCTAACACAGGGTGATGGATTGTGTAGCCATCTGAGAAAGCAAGCAGCTACCCAACAGTATCCATCAACCGGAGCTCACAGTGCCACGCCGCTGGGTGCTCCTGCCGTCGCTGATGATGACGAAGGCCGGCGGCTTTGTTGGTAGGACTCCGGCGACGGCAGGGAGCTGAAGTTGCGGCGAGCCTCTTCGTAGCTGCTGGCTGAAGGGGTCAGCGTCGCTGCAGTGGGCGGTCTTCGCTGGCTCAGATCCACGAGCGTCGCGCGTGGAGCCACGTAGCCTCCACGAGGGCTCGTGGCGTCTCCACTATCATACAGAAGCGGCATCTTCGGGTCGTTCTGGCCGTTAAATGGCCGTTGATGAGCTGGGAAGGTCCCATCGGGAGACTTGTCCTCACCTTCGTCCTGTTGGTTCATGTAGAACACAAACAGGAACATACACGCGGCAGCAAAGCACGAGCCGATGAGAAATGCGTTCTTCAGCGCCTGGAACAACGGGTCTTCTCCGTCGTCGTAGCCACCACCATAGATATCCCCTCGGCCGCCGGAACACACTTCGCCGCTGCATGCAAAACCCACTCGCATGTTCTCGGCGTCGAAGAGTGTGTAGTACGTCTTGATGAACACGTCGCCTAGAATCCACCACTCGTCCGTCGTGGACTGGAGCTGCAGACGGCACTGGCCCCAGCCAAAGCATTGCACGTAGTCGCGCGGCTGGAGTTGGAACATGTTGTCAGGCACCATGCCGAATTTGAGCGTGGGAAAGTCGTCCAGCCCCACGTCTTGGCAGACGATGTCTTCGCACGTGAGACCCTCGGTGATAGCAGCCAGCACGTCAGTGTACTGGCCCTCGGGGATGCTTATGAGGGAGGTGCCTGTGTCGACGATCGCGTAGCAGAATGGCTTGCAGAGGTTGACGGAGGTGTTGCGGTTCGTGGCGAAGTAGTTCATCTCCACTGTCCAGTACATGTACACGTCAAACTCGGGCAGCTTCACGACGGGTGTGTAGTGGAAGGAGGCGTTCGGTCCAACAACAGAGAGATCGAAACCGCCGATGTGCAGCTCGGAGCCGGCTTGGTAGGCGTCCGGTGTCAGATAGAACGCGAACATGTTGTCGATGTCTGGGTTCTGTGTTGCTAGTGATGTGAACAGCGTCGGTCGACTGATCTGGGCGAGCCCTTCGAACGCCATGCCGAAAATGCCGTCGGCCATGAATGCCTGCAGCTTCTCCGTCTCGTCATTGACGACACCGAACTTGACGCTGTCGACCTTGTACTTGCCCAGCATGACCGTGTCTACAACCACTGTACCCGCCACAGAGCCACTGCCGTAGGCGTCGATGAACTTTTCCTGTGTGTCAAGGAATGTTGTCGAGTCGGCGTACGAAAACAGTGTGTGGGAGCCACAGGTCGAGCAGTCTGCGCCGGGCACCCACGTGTCGCTCGAGCCAGTGTCGAACACCACAGTGAGTAGCTGCGCTGGATTGCCGAACGCCACTCGACCGACGTACTGCACGTTGCCGTAGTTCTTGAGCTTGACGGTTCTGTTGCGGGGCAGGTCGCGCAGTGAACGGAATGCATCGGCTCGTTTCAGGCGCGCTTGAGACCGTAGATTATACGACGCTGTGGATTCATGGGTGTCATGTAGTGGTGCCACGTCTTGCTTGAGATCGGTCGCTGTGGCTTCCAGCGAGTGACGAGAGAGTGAGATCCGGAGAGGAGTCCCTGCATGGACAGTAGAGAAGGAGGATGCGCAGCACACGGCCGCCGCCACCACCAGCGACTCTCGCCATCGAGGCATGACGCCGGAATGAACCACGGCGATAGCACAGCCGCGCTGCGCTAGAGAGCAGCGTAGAGGGTATGACAAGACTCTCGCGTAAGTGGTCGTGATGCCGTCGGCGGATGCGTTGCGATGGACGATCAACGCCACGACCCTTCACGGCACGTCCGTTTCCCATTTACAGCCAATCAGATATCAGCATGACATTCATTTCGACCAATGAAAGGGACGAAATGGAGGAGCTAAAGTCAGAGTGTTGGTCGTGTCACATTGAAAAGATACCAAAGGCATCCTCCTGCTTCCTGGCCGCCTTTCTCGACTTGGTACGCTTTTCTTTCATAATTGCTTTTTCAAGGTCTTGTCACTGTTCACATTTGACCTGCGATCAAAATCTACGTCTCTCTCCACACTGTCTTTCTTTCTGTTTCTCGTGTTCGCTGTTGGCGTGTGTGTGTGTGTGTGTGTGTGTATGTGTGATCGTTTGTATTCCGCTCACTTACATCGTGGCGTTGAACACAGGGTTGTGGCGTGCGATACGTGGGCCTTCCTCTTCGTACTGGGCCTTGGTGTGGCACACGCGGTAGAAATCCGGCGTGGACGCGACCATGCTGCCGCCGAACCACACGGCGAAGCGCTGCATTTTGTGGGAGATGACGTTCACGTCCAGCTCCTCGGCGCTGGCCTTGGCGTACTTGGAGTGGAGCGCCAGGTTGGTCTGCTGGCGGTCGTCCACGAGTCGCTTGATATCGCGCTGCAGGCGGCGACCAAAGTCCTTGAACATGGTCGAGCCGCCGCTGAGCACGATGTTCTTGTACAGACCACGACGCGTGTCGATCGGACACTTGAGAATTGCTTCGTCCACGACATTCGGCAGCGGCGTCGTGAAGTCGGTCGAGAAGATCTCCGGGTTGAAGAAGATCTCGGGCGCCAAAAAGCGCTCGTAGCCCACGTCGATCTCCCACGGCTGGCGCGTGCGCGGGTGGATCTCCGAGTACTTGAGGAAGAACTTGTCGGGCTTCTGGTCGTATTTCTTGAACTCCTTGGCCAGGTCCGAGCACACGTACGAGTGCTGCTCCTTCACGCGCTTGGCGACCTCGAGTGAGTCCTCTGGCGGCACGTTCTCTCCACGGTCACGCAGCATCTTCTGGATAAAGTGCGTCACGTCACGACCAGCCAGCGGGATGTGGCGGATGCAGCTGCCGATCACGTAGCCGTCGGCCACGGGGATCACGTGGGTCACGCCGTCGCCCGAGTCGATGACCGTGCCCGTGAGCGAGCGCTGCGACGGGTCCTTGACCTTGGGCCACGACGCGTACAGCGCCAGCACGGCCTGGACGGCGATGTACAGGCCGGGCACGTTGAAGGTCTCGAACATGATCTCGGCCGTGGACTCTCGGTTCTCGGGCGGGTTGAGTGGTGGCTCCGTGAGCAGCACGTAGTGCTCCTCGGGCTCACAGCGCAGGTACTGGAACATGGAGCGCTGCCAGAGCTTCTCCATGTTGTCCCAGTTCTGGATGATGCCCTGCGAGATGGGGTAGTTGACCTGGTGCGTGGACGCGTGGGCCAGCGCGTCGTTGCCGATGTGGAAGTCGAGGTCGTCGATGCCCTGGCGGCTGCGCACGACGCTCGAGTCGGCGCCGCCCACGGCGATCGTGGACGGGATGATGTAGGACGGCTCGGCGTTGCCGGCGTAGCCCAGCTTCGTGTAGCTGTTCACAGAGAAGG
>JAADVL010000776.1:0-15088 GCA_023334995.1 Pythium sukuiense | reverse complement strand
TGAGAGCTCGCAGGTTCGTATTCATTGTCGATTTTCGCCTCCTCGTACGAAAGCTACTTGCGCACCATGTCCGCCAAAAAGAGCGCCTCATCAAGTGTCGAGCCGGACAGAGATACCGAACGCAACCTCGCTGACGGCGTCGACGGTGTAGTGGAGTTCCAGTGGCGCAGTGGCTCGAACTACCGCTACCAGATCGTTGCCAAGGACGACAAACTCCGCATCTGGCTCGAAGACCGAGCGACCAAGAAGCAATGGTATCACCCTCTTCGTTATGTCTCTCTTGGCTTTGTGATGGATCTACTAACGCATCGAGTTTGCGACAATAGGCAGACAGAAGACCTTGCGATGGAGAGCTTTGTCACGAAGGACTGTGTGATCCCACACTCGACATTCAAGGACTACGTCATGGTTCGTGTGTGTCCAGTCCGGTAGACGAGTACTCGTGTGTGTGACTGACCCGCTGCTTTTTGCTAGTGCTTCGTCAACTGCATGGAGTCGCCTCTCACGTCGGATGACTTCTCGCGCGAGTTGGTGCTGTCAAAGACTGAGAAGGATGCGTGGGAGCTGCGTCTGACGCTGAACCTGCGTGTGTTTACGGCCACGTGGACGCCCACGTACACGTTCCAACTCCTCGCTGTGCCACTTGAGCTCGTGGATCTCCTCGCGGCAAAGATCCGAGATCAGGAGGATGTCATCGAGCGACTCCAAGGCGAGCTCGGTGAGTTGAAGACCAAGAGCGAGACACCCACAGCTCCTGCTCCAGTGTACGTTCGTGCCACTGCGATCAAGGAGGTGAACACGAACCAATCGCTCACGTGGAAGGCAGACGTCGCAGTCGACGCCATCCGGTTCCCATCTGAAGGTCGCATTCGTTTTCGCGTCGAAGGCGTTTTCGTACTGAACATTACGGTGCAACACACGAGTTACGCCAACGGGACCTCAGTATTCGACATCCAGCTGAACGGAACCAAAGTGCAGTCATGCTACGGCTTCAGCCAACGCGGCGACTACACGACCACTTCAGTCAGCTACGCCTTCGCTGCCAAAGCACTGGACGAGATTACCGTCGTGTACCGGGGAAACGGCTCAGCGAACGCGGATAGCTCGCTGGTCATCTACCAGCTCCGTTAGCTTGGCCACTGAAACTTGGCGCATACAAGTGGAGCGAGCGAACAGCCAACTCTTTTTTTTTACCATTGCAACATCTGATCGTCACTGTCGAGCAGACGAAATCCCTGCGGTTGATGATGTGGCTGACTCGGTCTTGGAGCAGTGAGTGACCACGCAATGTTCGTGAGAGGCCAAGGTGCAGGAGATTAAGAGAATCAATGCATTACGTGACTGGGAATCAATGAAACAGAGGGGCCATCGAGTGGGACTCAACAGGAGCAGATCGGATCAGCTCGTCTCGGCGGTCAAGGTAGCAGCCTCGTACGGTGCGGCCTGCTTCTTCGAGTCAGTCTTGTCGCCATACTTGGCTTCGCTCTTTTTGTCACTGTCCTCGTTGTCATCATTGTCATCATCGTCGTCGTCGCCCTTCCCGTACTTCTTACCTCCGCGGCCGTGGATCAACTTACCCAATGCGTTCTTATAGTCGTCGGCGTGGTGGTGGTGGTACGTCCCATCAGAGTTGGCCGAAGGCACAGGACACGAGAGGAACTTGCTCGAGATGCCGTGCCACTCTGGCACGCCGATGATCCGCTGACCCTTCTTGAGCTGGTCTAGAAGCGTGTAACAACGCGGGTGGCCAGTCACACCAAAGTTCTCACGGAAGGTCGGATCGTAGTCACTCACACCACCCAGACACTCTTGGCTGTGGTAGCACAACATGAGCTCCATTTGATCACGAGCAGCTTCGTCGGTGTACCCCGCAAGCTTGGCGGATTCGTAGACGGCAATCGTCCACAGACGGAACTTGGTGTCCGTTTTGGTCGGGCCTTTTACGACTGGCAAGGGGTATCCGTACGTTTGGCGGTCTGCATTCCTCGTCTGTTCGTCGGCCATGAGCACAGCAGCCTTGGCGGTGTTTGAGGCCTTGCAGTTGGTGTACATGTTGGTCAACGCGCCTTGCAACTGGTACGTGTAGCTGTACACGCCGAGGTCCTTGGCATCAATGTAGTCCGAGAACTTGGCCGGCAAATCCTTGAAGAACGGATACAAGATGTTGTTGGCACCCGTACGCACGTTCACCCACGCTTTGCTGTAGTCGCGTGCCTTCATTGTGATCGTGTCGGTGTTCGTGAATGCCCCACTATTCCGACGGGCGCAGTTGCTCCAGACACGAGGGTCGCTTCCCTTTTGGGCAGCCGTGAGGATCGCAGTCTCACTTCCAAGCTGGCACTTGAGGTAGATCGTCTGAAGCAGATCAATGATACCGTGGTGGGTGTAGAAGATCGGATCAATCGGCGACTGGAAGTACGCCATGATTCCACCAACAGCACCGTGGACTTGATCTACAAATTTCCCAGTTAGTTCGTGATGAATGATAGCCTCGTACAGTCGTGAGAGAAATACTCACTGTGGACGCCGCGTTCAACAGAGTCGGCAAACTTGACCCAGTCGTTGTACGTGAAGACTTGTTGGTACACTGAGGCGAACGTCGCCTCTGCCGGGTACCTCGTCCTCGACACTGCGCCACGCAGCACGCAGCCTGCGCACACAGTGTTGTTGCCGCAGAAGCTGTTCAATGGCGACTGCGTGACGCACTTCGTGGCAGTCGTGTCCGGGATCGTAGTGGTGTAGACGATCAGATTCTTGTCGACGCCAGTCGTCGAGCCACCGAAGTCCTTGTAGATCGGCGAGCAGCTCTCAATGTTGGTGCAGGAGCCGCTGGCTGCACGCGCCGTTGCTGACAAGTGGTCCCAGTACGGCAGCGTCACGCACTGGTACTCGGTCCCCAGGCTTCGCAGCATATTCTCATACCCCAACAGGAACATGCGGTGCCAGTAGATGAACATACAGTTCCGGTGAGCTTCTAGCTCCGATGCGGTCTCCGTGTGGAGCTCCACGAACTTCTGGTGGTAGCCCTTGGTCATGGCGAGCTTGATGGCGTTGAGGTATCGGGTCTTCTCCGTCGCAGTGTACGCTTCCCATGGCTTACGGATGCGAGTCTCCGTGCAAGCCGTGCCTGCAGGCACAGTCGCGGTCTGAGCAGTGGCTTGCAGCACGCAGCTGAGCCCCACAAGGGCGAGGAGACCCAGCTTGAAGGAGACCATGGCTCGGACACTTGCGCTTGAGACTGGGAAACCAGGAATGCGATCTGTAGGGAGGCCCCGAGGGTGGTGGAGGCGTGCGGTGGTGGTCGAGTGTCCCTTGATTCTGTCCAGATTTTTTTTTTGTGGAAGGAGGATACGCTTGGGGGTCAAGAAGCGACGCGTATCTTCTATGAACAACAACAATATCATATCTAGTAAAATATTGAGTATTATGACGCAACGAACTCATTAAACTTGTCGACGCAATGTCGTCAAATGCCGGTTATGTTGTTTTGGAGGAGTATCTTGAAAGGTCGTCCAACTGCGTACTGTTCAGGACACTACAATACAAACAGAGGACTTCAACGTGAGCTTGAATCGATCGCTTCGGACTCCTCCCAGTGTTGAAAGACTTGTTAATGCATTTACAGATATTATCCACAAAGCTCATAAACGTAATCCAGCCTTGCCTCGGCGGAAGGTTCAGTCCGTCGCTGCGGTGAGGGTGGTCTCGTAAGGTGCCGCCTGCTTCGTGGTCTCAGTATCGTCGTCCTTTTCGTCACCATCGTCGTTATCACCCTTGTCGCCGTCAATCTTGAAGATCTTGTCGAGCCAACTTCCCTTCTTTTTATCACCCTTGTAGCCCGCCTGATCGACGCCACTGTTTCCGTGGACCACCTTGCCAGACGCGTCCTTGTAGTCGTCAGCGTGGTGGTGGTGGTACGTGCCATCGGCGTTGCGAATAGGCACAGGACATGGCAGGAACTTGCTGGAGATGTCGTGCCACTCTGGTACACCGATGATCTTCTTTCCCCTCTTGAGTTGATCCAACAGCGTGTAGCAACGTGGGTGGCCCGTGACACCGAAGTTCTCACGGAACAACGGGTCGTAGTCACCCACACCGCCAAGACACTCCTGGCTGTGGTAGCACAGCATGAGCTCCATTTGATCACGAGCAGCTTCATCGGTGTACCCAGCCAGCTTCGCTGTCTCGTACACCGCGATCGTCCACAGACGGAACTTGGTGTCGGTCTTGGTGGGACCATTGATAATTGGCAGTGGATCGTCGTACTCTTGACCTTGGTCCACAGCGTCGGTCCCTTCGTCCGCCATGAGCACAGCTGCCTTGACGGTGTTTGAAGCCTTGCAGTTGGTGTACATGTTGCCCAATGCCCCTTGCATCTGGTACGTGTAGCTGTACACGCCGAGGTCCTTGGCGTCCACGTAATCCGCGAATTTAGCTGGCAGGTCCTTGAAGAACGGGTACAGCATCGTGTTCGGGCTGGTGCGTACGTCCACCCAAGCTCTGCCGTTGTCACGTGCCTTCATCGTGATCGTATCCGTGTTCTTGAACGGAACGCCGTTGCGGCGTGGACAGTTTCTCCAGACTCGAGGATCACTTCCCTTCTGCACGGCTGTGAGCTTGGCCGTCTCACTTCCAAGCTGGCACTTGAGATAGATGGTCTGGAGCAGGTCGATCACTCCATGGTGCGTGTAGAAGATCGGATCAATAGGCGACTGGAAGTATGTCATCATCCCTCCGAGGACACTGTGCACCATGTCTGTAAGCCGGACAAGACATCAGTTAGAATCAGCATATAACTCGGAGCCTACTGCTGAGGTCTCACGTACTGTGGACGCCGCGCTCAACCGAGTCGCCGAACTTGACCCAGTCGTTGTACGTGAACACTTGTTGGTACACAGAGCCGAAAGCCGCTTCGGTCGGGTAAGGCATCTTCGACGCTTGCCCACGTAGCACGCAGCCAGCACAGCCACCGGTGTTGTTACCACAGAAGCTGCCCAGCATGGATTGCGTGATGCACAGAGTCTCGGTTGTGTCCTTGATCCTGACGTCATAGACGATCACGTCCTTGTCGACGCCAACGGTGGAGCCGCCGAAGTCCTGGTAGATCGGCGAGCAGCTCTCGATGGTCTTGCAGGTTCCGCTGGCAGCTCGTGCCGTCGCCGACAAGTGGTCCCAGTACGGCACCGTCACACACTGGTACTCGGTCCCCAGGCTTCGTAGCATGTTCTCGTAGGCTAGGAGGAACATACGGTGCCAGTACATGAACATGCAGTTCCTGTGGGCTTCAGCCTCGCCCGACGCCTCCGTGTGGAGCTCGACAAACTTCTGGTGGTAGCCCTTGGTCATAGCGAGCTTGACAGCGTTGATGTACCGGGTCTTCTCCGCAGAGGTGTAGACTTCCCATGGCTTGCGGACTCGCTTCTCCTTGCATGCAGTGCCCGCGGGTTGAGCTGCCGTTTGCAGCACGCAAACGAACGCGAGCAACGCGAGAAGACCGAGCTTGAACGACACCATGGCTGACCGATATGCGTCCCTCAATGAGAAATTGCGAGTGCGAATTCTAAATGCGAGGTGTTTAGCGGACCATCCTTGAGGCATCACTACGGTGGACTCTTCACAGCATGGATCTTATCCAGTCCTATCTAGTTTGGATCTTTTCGTTGCTCGAAGGATTCATCGCCAATGTGAAGCGGCGGCATCACGCTGGACTTTTATGATAATGAGCGGTCCACAATGACCAGCGTGAAGGGTCGTGGATCTTCTCTCAACAGCAATATGAGCAATTATCTCAAAATATGCATTTTCAGATCATTTTCCCGCTGTATTTTTTATGAAGACTTGGTGGCTCAGGCAGGTGTATTGATTATTGCAGGTGATTCGTGAAGAGTCGCGGGCTGATCTGTACCGGCTCCAACAGTTCAATGTGAAAAGTGATTTGCTCCATGGAAACTTCTTGTCCCTCGCCTTGTGATCTTCGTTCGTGAAACTCGGGACGTGGGGGACGGTCTCAAAAGATCCAATTCCAACAGAGGACGTGAAAGAAGCTGTCGTGTTTGACGAGAATGATACCAGCCCGGCGAATGTGAATGCTGCCAAGCCGATATCTCTGAACACCTGACATGAATCGCTTACTCTTTTCTCGCCAAGACAAATACTTGGACACGAGACTAACGTAGTTGGTGCACGACAAGGTAGCTGCCCCGCTCCACGTGGTTGTTGCCGCGGTACACAAACGTGATCTCGTCGTTCGCAGCCGCCATGAACACGTGGTAGATGGAAGTCGTGTGGTAGTGGCCGTTGGCGTTGCTGTCCACGACTGACACGACCGTCGAGTGGTTCAGTCGCAGCTCGAAGGTCGTGCCATTGTTGGTGTTGTTGTGCTGGATCGTAGCGCTAACCACGTACGTTCCAGGTACTGTGAAGCGAACAGCTCCACTGGACTGCACTTGGATCTGGCCTTGGTTACCGCCCAGAACGAAGCCTTCACACTTCCACGCCAGCTTCTGGCCAGTCGTGAACTGCTCTGTCAGTGTTCCTCGAATGTACGAGACGACAGGAACCAGTGGAGTCGTTCCCACTTCGTCAAAGAGCTCTTGCACGTCGACAGCCAAGCCTTGAATCTTCTCGTCGTGGTCTCGGAGCTTCGCCTCCACCAGCTCCAACGTCGTGAGCCGCACTGGCTCTAGTGAAAACGAATACTTGGGCTCCCAAACCGCGAGAAAGGCTCGTATTTTCACCGTCAGGCGAAGCTCCAGTCCGTCCAAGTTCTCCTTGTGTGGCAACAACTCGCGAGCAAAGTCCTCTGATGTGAGAGGAGCGTCCAGGCACCGAACGAAGCACTGAGCCACATTCAACCACTTATTAGACGCTACCATAGCAGTATAGCAAGCCAAGCCTTCCACTTACCATCGCGTAGTCCTCGAACGTCGCCTGTGGAATCACAGCATCGGAGTCCACAAAGTCGCCGAGCATCAACGACACGCTCTGCCTGCATCGGGAAAAGCCTGTCAGCTACTGTACTCGTTCTCCAGCAGCTCACTATCATACCACTGCTGCTTGGACTTCAGGTCTTCGAGCCAAACGCGCAGCATGTCGTCAATGGCGGTGAGGCGGTAACGATAGCGAGTGTCTTCGTTGCCACTGAAGCACACTTTTCCCTCGATACCATCGACCAGGTCAGCAACAGCGTGTGCTGGCATCGACTTGGTCTGGTTATCCGTCGACTCAGGCACCACCATGGCTGCTCACGTGGGAATGGAGTGCCTCCGACAACGCGGATTGTGCTTTGGAAATCAGACGTCCAAGGCATTATGATGCCACTTCGATCGATCGGACAAGAGCCAGTGTTTCTTCCTTGGTTTCTTCTTCATAAAGCTTTCCACAAACCATTTTCCAGTCCCGGTATCGATACCTACAGTCTTGCAACGATGGATTTTCCTGGGTTCACGTGGTTTCTTCGGCGCAACAGGAAGCTTAAGGCGGAAGGGATATTAATACTCCGTAGATTAATATAATGTGTATTCTGTAGCTGTCCTGCCTGCAGCAGAGTGAGCCCAGCGCAACTGAAAGATCGAGATGGTGTTGTCTGCCGTGGCATGGTGGTTTCCCCGGTAGAAGACCTGCAGCTCGTCTTTCTCTTTGGCGATGAGAATGTGGCTAAGCGACGTGGACTGGAAGTGGCCGTTGGCGTTGCTGTCTTGGCAGGCGACGATCACCTTGCCGTTGACCTGGACCTCGAAGGCCTTTCCGCCGTTGATGTTGTTTTTGTGTGTCACTGTCAAATTGACCACGAAAGTCGCAGCTACAGTGAACCGAATCACGCCAGTCGGCTCCATCTGAGCCGCTATTGTGCCAAACAGACCGTCTTGCTTCCAGATGAGTGGCTAGTTTAGGGCGGTTTGCTGCGTCGTTCGTCCCAATGTGACCCCGGGGGCACCACATTTGGAGCGTCCAGCCTGGCGGTCAGAAGTTGAATTTGGTTCTCCAGTAGTTGGATGCAATTGTCCTCATCGCGGATCTTCGCTCCGTCGTTGCGAGTTTGATTGGTTTGAGCAGCAGCGAGTACGTGGGCGACCACTTTGCCATGGTGACACGAAGGCTAAGCGTCAGCTGTAGAACCCAGGAAATTGGATCCTCTTGAGCAGGCACCAAGTCACACGACAAGTCAGTGGACGTCGTGTTCTCCAGGCAGATGGCACTACAGGACACATCCACGACACTCAGTATGGAAACACAGCGTACTCCGTGGATATCTACGCTGTTTATCCGTGCGTAGTCCTGGAACTTCGCCATTGGGATCGTCGACTCCCCACAAACAATGTCCTGGAGTGCCAACACATCAGTCTGCCTTCATCAGTACAAGCACAGGAGACTCCAATCAGCCGTACGCTTTCGCCTCCGCCACCAAAGCATTCATACCATTGCTTCTTGGACTTGATTCTCTAGCCAGACTAGTAGCGTCTCGTTCTTTGTCTGAATGCGGTGACTGGTAGAAACCTCATACTGGGGGTTCAACTTGCGACTTGCGCATTACGAGCATCTCCGACTTCAACCACGCACACGCGCATTGGGTCCACAGCGCAGCACACGAGCGTACGCCTTTCCACAGATTTTGGATTTGATGGATATTCATGGGAACTCTCTTTGCGCCAGATCTATCCACGAGGGTCTCTTTAGCGCAACTGGTAGATGGCGATCTGGCTGCCCTCTATGGCTTGGTTGGTTCCCATGTAAACGACCTTGATCTCGTCGCCACCACTTGCCGTAAGAACGTGGCACAACGGCGTTGCATGGACGTGGCCATTGGGATCGCTGTCCGCACAAGAGCTCACCGTCTTGCCATTCAGCTTCAATTCAACGGTGGGGGTGTTGTTGCTGGTGTTTTGGTTGTGCACGGTGAGGTTCACGACGAAAGTCCCCGCGACCGCGAACTGGATCAATCCAGAGGACCGAAACAAAATCCCGACGATCGCCGAACCGTCGCACTTCCACACGATTGTTTCATTTTGACCAACGCGCTCCATACTACGCCCAGTCAGGAATGCGGGAGCGGTGAGCACAGGCCTCTCCAACTTGGCCGTCAGCAGCTTTACTTGGGTCTGGAGACTTTGGATTTGGTCCTCTTGGTCCCTGATCTTGGCTGCCAGAATGTCCGTTGACTCTAGGGCGATCGGCTTGAGCAGCATAGTGTATGTTGGTGTCCACTCTGTGACGAATACTCGCACCTTTAGCTGTAGAGTCAGCGTCCATGCCTCTGAACTGCCTTCAACGTGGGTCAGGCCGCATGAGAAATCGGAAGACGTCGGGTTCTGGAGACAGTTTGCGAAGCACTAGCCATCGCACACAATGTCAGCCCATCGGAGCGCTCCCAACGCATTGACAAAGATCAAGAGAACCTACCACTGCGTAGTCATCGAACTTCGCCATGGGGATGACCGAGTCCTCGCGCACAAAGTCTTCCAGTTTCAGATCTTCAGTCTCCCTAGAATAATCGATACAAATTCACTGTCATTTCCGATGCCTCCAACTCCGTGACCGCTGAGCATATCGTACCACTGCTTCTTGGCCTTCATGTCTTCGAGCCAGATCCGAAGCTGGTCATTCTTCGTCGTGATTCGGTAACGATAGCTCACGAAGGGCCAGGACTTGAACGAGATGGTGCCTTCCACACCTTCGCTAAGCTGCGTTGCTGACTTTAGTGCGTTGCCGATCTCCAGTACAGTGGGAGCAGGGGGCATCGCACGAGCCCCATCATGAGGGTGGACTTGAAAGGGGCTGGCGGCGGCAGGCGGTGGCCCAAAGCGAAACCCCGACGTCAGATCTGTTGGGCTGTTCTTCATCATGGCTAGTCTTCTGACGACTGCAATTTGGAAAGTGAGCCTCGGTTGACAGCGTGCCTTCCATAGAGAAGGACGGTGGCCACGTATATGCTATGATTTCCAGCCTCGCGCCCTGAGTCAACCTCGCGTGTACACAGCACACGACAAGGTCTACGTCCGGACACGACGACCTGGTATGTTTATGGCGAACCCTCTCGACACATGCCTCTCCTACCTGTGTTCCTGTATCACGTTCTGATCCCACCTGACGTACGCAGCAGGTGAGGCGACCAAAGGAGCGCATTTCCCAAGAAACAATCGTGCTTGTCCGTCGACGCTATTATAATAGCACCGCGCATTTTCAATGACGCGATTTTTTATGGTGCCGTAACTCCGACATCCTCGGATCTAAGATCAACACTGTATGTAGAAACAATGATCCTGATCAAATATACACTGCGTGTGATCTCAGAGGTTGCGAGACACCTCCGTGTTGGTCTTTTCAGCGCAACTGGTAGATGACGATCTGGCTGCCCTCCAGAGCCTGGTTGTTTCCCTTGTACACGACCTTGAGTTCATCGCCAGTCTTCGTCGCCAGAACATGACACAATGGTGTGGCCTGGACATGGGGGTTTGGATTGCTGTCTTTGCATGAGTTCGCCACCTTCCCGTTGATCAGTAGTTCGACGGTGATCGTGTTATTGCTTGTGTTCTGGTGCTGGACCGTAACGTGCACGACAAACGTCGCTGCAACAGTGAATCGAATCCCCCCCTCCGATCCAAAGATGACAGCGAGGTTTCCAGCCCCTTCGTCTTGATTCCAGACGATATTCTGGTTTGTACCAGCACGTTGCGTTGTTCGCCCAGTCACATACGCAGGAGGCGTCACCGCTGGAGCCTCTGTCTTCGCGGCAAGCCGCACTACCTCGTTCTCGAGACGCTGGATTTGATCTTCTTGGTCTCTGATCTTGGCAGCGAGCATGTCTGTTGGCTCAAGGGCGATGGGTTTGAGCAGCATCTTGTACGTAGGCTTCCACTCCGCCACAAACACGCGCAGCTTCAAGGTCAGAGTCAAGGCCCACGCATCCGGATCGGCTTCGACTGCAGTCAGGTCACTCTCGAAGTCGGATGACTCGGTGTTCTGCAGGCAGTTCGCGAAGCACTGAATCCCTCACAAGCCATCTCAGACTCTTATTGCAGCCCATAGAGAGCTCATCGAGAACATTTGGACGTACCACGGCGTAGTCGTGGAACTTTGCCATGGGAATAACCGAGTCCTTGGAGATGAAGTCGTCCAGTTTCAGGGCCTCGGTCTGCCTGAAATCACGTGCAATTCGCCGTCATCAGCCACACGTCCAACACAACTCGCACCATCACATCTTACCATTGTTTCTTTGACTTGATGTCTTCAAGCCAGATCCAGAGCGAGTCATCCTTCGCAGCGATTCGGTACCGATAGTTCGTGAACATCTGCGACTTGAACGCGACAGTACCCTCGACTCCCTCGCGAAGCTTGGTTGGAGACTTGAGCGCGTTCACCTCCGCGGCTGCCTGATCAGGATCGACTCGCAATGGAGTCGTGAATGCAGCGTGGCCCGAGAGCTTGCCATCCACACCCCTTTCCCCCACAAAAGTGTGGAACGGACTGGGGTCAGTCCGAGAAGTACGAGTGTGTGCGACTGCGTGCCGCGGACGGAAACGGCTCGACGATGCCATGGAGTCGGACGCGGTCTCCTTTACTCTTCACTGTGAATATCAGAAAATGATCAGCTCCGTGCCGGTGGATATCGAACCAACCGAGGACGTGAGGATCAGAGGAGTGAGCATGAGCAGCAGCAAATGCCGTGAAGGTTCGACTTCGTGTCCTTATCCAGTGGCGACTTGCACATAGACAGTCCGTCAGTCCACGATCGCGGTTAAGAACGAGGATACATGATATCGTCTGTTTCTAACATTTTGCGCGCTAAAGCGGATCGAGTTGTGGGACTTGCGCGCGAGTTGAAGGCCAGAATGGTGGTCTCCGCTAGTGCGAGTGGTGGTCTCTCCACGTTGGCGCATCACGAGCCACAGTCTCATCTCCGTCTTCAACCACGCAGGCTCACGATGAATCCACAGCGTAAACGACTGGCTCCACGTGGCTAGCATTCCCACAGTTCATTCGGCAATTCACTCTGTTCGAGACACACACACACGCGCGACAGACTACAAAGTGTAGCCATCTCTACTCAACCACAATGGCAACTGAGACCGTGTCTGTGACTCCGCTTTCCATCTCGCCACTGCGTAAGCGAGGCCGTGCTGAGATGAGCCAGCGCCGCCAGAAGACCAAGCTGTCATCGCCACCACCACGACGCCTACGTATGCGGATCGACCGCAACGAACGCATTTGGGCAGGCCGCTGCGGCTGCAAGTCACCCAACTGCATGGCTGACGAGTTTGAGTTCACGACGGGAAGCTCGGCGTCGTGTACAAGCGATAGCAGCGACAGTGATGGCGATTGGGGAGGAGGAGGAGGTGGAGAGAGTGACGGCGACCACGAAGAAGACTGCGAGCACAAGAGCCGCAAGGCCGAGCCACGATTACAGGCAGAACACGCACAAGTGGGCGTTGGAACAGCGCCCAAGACGACACAAGACCCGGATGACCTCGTACCGATGCTCCTGCACCTCATGCTCATGATGTGAAGGTCCAAGTTTTCGTTCTCTGCGTATAGTCAGTGGAAAGCCCAGTAAATCTCTCAATCGAGGGACTTGTTCAACGAGATCAAACGAACCCACACGCAAACACTACATTGATTGATGAACCGAATGGACTAATGCAGAACAACAGCGACATGCAACCTCGCGCCAAGAGCTTTCCCACGACGTAGTGTCTGGGACCGAATCAGCGCAACTGGTGAATGAGTATGGAACTGCCCGCGTACCCGTAGCCGTTCCCAACGTAGACCACACTGATCACGTCGTCCATCTTGCCCGTCAAGATGTAGCTCATCGTAGTCAACTGTTGGCGACTGTTGTTGGAGCCGTCCACAGCAGAGGCAACCATTTGGCGGTTGACGAGTAGCTGGAGGGTCGTGGTGTTGTTGGAGTTGTATTGCTGAGCGAGCACGTTCACCATGAACAAACCGCCAGTCGTGATGCGGATGCTGCCATCTTGCTGGACCTGGATCACGTCTCCAGTGCCCACTGATTGATCACGCGTCCACACGAGCGCTTGGCCGCTTGTCGCGTTATCCAGGGTGGTTCCGCGGAAGCAGTGCGGCAATCCTTCATGCTGTTTCAATTGGCATTGGAGTTGCTCGATCACGTCCTCCAGGTCGCGTACTTTGGCGGCCAGAAGATCCACACGTTCCAACGACACGGGGTCCAGCACCAAGCAGTACGTGGGCGTCCATGTCGACAAGAACGTGCGCAGCTTCAGCGTCAGTCGCAACTCCAACAGGTCTCGCTTGGACTCTGACGGAGCCAAATCCCTGTCGAAATCATCCGACGGAAGCGAAGACTCGAGGCAATTGAGGAAGCACTATCATGATACGATACGGAGAGCAACAATAATCAGCAATTTCCACGCGTGAAGATGGTGGGCTGTCAACAATTCACCACTGCGTAGTCTTCGAACGAAGCATGCGGGATGACACAGTCCTTCTCGACAAAGTCGTTCATCTCCAGCTCGCCTGTTCGCCTGCGCGACAGTCATTAAGCCATCAGCCCACTTGCGATGGTTAGTACAATACCACACACTACAACCGTACCATTGGTTCTTGGACTTCTTGTCTTCGAGCCCGAGTCGGAGTTTGCCTTGCTTGGCATCGAGCCAGAAGCGGTAGCTGGACTCGGGCCGCGACTTAAACGTCGTGGTGCCCTCAACGCCACTGGCGAGCTTGCTCAGCAACGTCGTCTTGTCACGAGTCGACTCCATCAGCGCGAGTGGATTTGGAAAGTGAGGGAACCCAGAGTCTCACAGCAGCAACAGACATCACACACTCGAGTCGAGGGATGGGAAGTGGTCTTCCCCAACCGGCAGTTGCTTCTAAATCCCCTCTTCTCAACCTGAAAAGTCCTCGTCTCCCAACTGTCGGATCGAGACCTTGATCTGAATATGGCAGATCCAGAAGACTGGCCAGTCTCCTGGACTCGCCCTGTAGCCGCTCCATTGACTGACTGCATGTTGAGAACATCCACCACAGAGCACGGGCCGAACCAAACGACAGCCATCTATCCAGATGCTCGAATGAGAACGACGGTGCCAGCCTTCCCTCTCTTAATCGCTCTCTTGATTCTCGTTCTCAACTTTCTCAGAGCCGACCATCAAACGTCCATGAATCACGATTGTCATTCAGAAGAAGAAGAAACGAGCTTACCAAAACATCGACTTGCCAGGTGATGGCTCTCGGTACCGCGAGATGACACGCGAGACGATGATCATTGTTGGCGAGACCGCGGCGCTATCGCCCGAGTAGACGATCTTGAGTGTCTGGTCATTTTTAGCCGAAACGATGCCATGGAGCGTCATGATCTTCTTGTCCGTCGGGTGGAGCTGTTCGTCGAGGATGCTCAACACGGTGTCTCCTTGCATACGCACCTCGATGCCTTGCCGTTTGCCACACTGCGAGGTGTAGAGCATCACACTCACCGCGTACACACCGTCGGCTCCGAAGCGGATGCCACCTTCACCTTCAAAGTGGATATTCATCGCTAGGTTCCCGACCCACTCCAGCAGCTTCGCGGCAAACGTCGGCAGCAGCCAATACGCCAGGTACATGCACCAGCTCGGCTCCATTCGATTCCAACGGAGCACACCGCTCTTGGCGGTTTCCTTCGCGAGAGATCCCTGTACGTGAGGAAGATCGCCTGTCCTGTGATGCTGCGACTTGGACGGACAAAGCGCTGACTTGCGCGAGCAACGCATCGACCTTGCGATCGACCTGGGGAGTCTTGCCTTCGACACGCGGAAACGCATCGAGTCGCGCACGCAGCTTGGCGATCTCTTCCGCTTGGTCACGGATCTTGGCTGCGAGGACATCCGACGGGTCCATGGCCACTCACGCTGGCTCGCCCGGCTTTGGCGTTTCACGTAGCTGCGTCTCCATCTCCTTGGTCGCGGTATGTTCGAAACTGAGAACCCTCGAAGACGAGAACTGCGAGGACAGTTGCCAGCCAGCCACTGCGCTCCACCGTAGCTTCTCAGTTGTTGAGCATAACCTCGTCGCCCACCGGCCGCGTCCACACCTCTCTCCTTGTGAGACGTGCCGTTCTCAATCGCGCCTGGGC
>JAADVL010000775.1:0-15119 GCA_023334995.1 Pythium sukuiense | reverse complement strand
GGATCGATACCCCCAACGTCCACTTTTCGTTCCACAAACCAACAACACAGCTCCTTTTTGGACCTACTGCACACACCACACCACTCACGCTCCCACTGCACACCAAACCAAGCCAGCCAGGCCACCACCAACACAACACAACACACACCACCCTGGGTGGCGGCGAGTGGGCGGCCCACGGACGTCTCTGTTTCACTCGCAGCACTTCTCGTCTCAGTCGCACGCGCGGCATTCATCTCGACTTGTTGTTGGTCGAGAAAGCCGAACTGGCAAGGAGACTTGTGCAGCGTAGCCCAGGTCGTTTTACTTCGCAGCCAGTCTGAGTCCCTGTTGTACTTCCTCACGTATACACGCATGTCGTGAAAGCGTGTGAACGCAGCAACACACTCCCTAGAAAAACGGTAAGTCTGAGTGAGCACGGCCATACACAATACCCTGGTAGAGAACTTACTCCGAGAAGCAGCCTGGGATGGTGTCTATCACCGCTGTGTACTGCGTATCACCATTGTCGAACACAGCTCCTTCGTTTCCACGACCATCCTCGGCTCTTTTCGTCTTGAACGCGGCCACGAGTGCATCAGTTGTGGCCTTCGTAAGGACGTAGACCGGTGCAATGTACGGATCAGACCGCGTGCCGCCGGAGACCGTGATCATCCTATCCTCACAGTCGTAGTTCTCGTACCGGCAAGGGTATCGATTGAGCAGCTCGCTCAATACGCGCAGATGACTGTGCTGTAGCCCGACGACGAAGTCGTCGACCGTGACTTGCCAGGCTGGCTCGGCAAGGACGACCGCGAGTTGTACCCCTCGTTTCGCTTGTTGCTTGGAATTACGGGGCACCCCAGACGTAACTTTGGGTAGACTATACTCGCTGAGAATGCCAGTTCGCACTCGCTTGACGCGTGGCGGATTGCGCAAGTCGCCTGCACTTGAGGCGTCTCCTGGTATTTCTTCTGCCGGCCGCTTTGCACGCGACGGCTGCGGGACCGAAAGCTCGCCAGCTTCTGGCTGGACACCGATGTCCAGCACAGAGGACATTTGGCGTGTTGCTACTTGGGGCGAGTCCGTCGCCACCCACGCAAACGCCTCGAGGCCAGTAGGCAATGCGCCGCCACCACCGCCCTCGCTAGCACTGCTCTGGGTCGGTGTAGCTTGGAAGCGCACTGGTCCGTGGGACTGCGGCGAGAGAAACGAGATTGGAGGCAACACGTTGCGGCCATGGCACTCCTCGCCAAGCGCCACGAAACGAACTGGAGCTGGAGATGGAAACGGGATTGGCCGCAGAGGGGAACTCTGGCTGAAGACGAGAGTCGAAACTTGGCTATCCCACATCGAACTCAAGTCGAGGTCGTTGTCAAGATCGTGAAAACTGGGTGGAGATGTGAACTCAAGTGTGGTGTATCGCTCTTGATCCTCCTCGTCACCGTCAGACGCGTCTCCGTCAAGCACAATGTTACAGTACTCGGCCTCGTCAAGATAATCGCTTGCCTCGTTTCCGTCTACGTCGACGTCCAATGAAGCGCCTTTCTCCGCAGTCGATGATGCCGAGATGACATCGCCACGCCCCGTCATGGTCGTGCCCAGCCCAGCATCGGTGCCTGCAGTGATAGTGTTGGGCGGCGCATCAGCAACCTCCACACGAGTCGCATCAGATGCATCAGATATGTCGAGCTTTGAAAGAAACGAGGCCAAGTTCTCCTCCAAAGAGGACGACGCAGCCCAGAACCGTGCAGTTCCCATGCGCGCCAGATGAGACACGACGCGAGCGCACTGGGCTTCGACGATGTGCTGATTCTCCATGGCCTCCAGCACGACGAGACTGCCCTCTTCGCGACGTGCGAGCTTCACAATCCTGACAGTCTTCATTGGGCGAGGCAGCGGAACTCGGACCTCCTTCGGCTTTCCCTTCACTGCACTACTGGGCAGGACGATTCGGATAGGCGCGAGGATCTCATTGGCCTCTGCGAGGAGCCGCACCAGATCGATGTGGGCCGATACACGCCATCGCGCGGCCACTCCTTCCACAGGAAAGATGTCGTGCTCGAGGATATCTCTCGCAACAAAAACTGGTGGCGGCAAGGGAGTCGGTGGCTGGACGCGAAACGACAGGAGCATGTCCACGGCACAGTGATCTCGGCATTCACAGTGAAACACAAGTCGGAACTGCTATTCACCCCAATACGGTGACTCGAGGCGATGGAACGGGAAGTGTAGTACTTGGCGGGACGGGCAAGGTACTTACCCACTGCTTTCTCATCAAATCCATTCGGCTCGTACACAAATCACGGAGCAGAGGTTTCACAAACGCGTGGTCACCGACGAGCAGCGGAGTACGAGTACACGCGCGTGACAGTTCTTCGTACTCGCGCCGAACTATGGCGCACTCTGGAATGATGATCGCCTCAGAGCACTTGTCGATTCGCTTGTTTTTACGGAGGCCCGACTTCAGCTGGTTCCAGTGGGACTCCAGTCTGTTGGAAGTCGTGTTCCCCGCTGTGAAGATGCGCCCTCGCTCGTGGTTTGCCCACATGGCCTTGATAGCGAACCAACGCGCCTTCATGTACTTGTGGAACGCTGCATGCTTCTCGTCACTAAGTAGATCTGCGAGCGCCGTCTGGACAGCCTCAAACGCGTCCTTCGTCTCAGCGTACACCATAGCACGGACAAGCTTGATCATAGTGGGCGATCCCCCTTCGGGATACGGTAGCGCGAATCAGCTACCACCGTCTTGAACCACTTCAAGACGTGGAATTGGCAGAGCACAATCTTGGCCCCATGGAAGACCATGTTGAGCGCCTTCCACTCCTTGTAGTCCTTGTCGATGACAACGGACTCAAGGAGGTCTTCAAGCCCTGGGCTTCCATCCAAGAAGAGACGAAGAACTGTGGTCATAGTCTGAACGCCTTGCGAAAGACAAAGGAAGTTGAAGACAGGAACGCCTTTCCCTGTCACGGACGTCGCCATCAGAGTTCCTGCTCGATTCGTGGTTAGTTCTTGAGTGCGCCTCGGAAGTGGTTTGAAGTCGCGTGTACTTACCAATATGGAAGCCGAGGTTGTTGGTGTTGTGTGTCCAATCAAGGACCAAGCTGCCCCCAAAGCGCTTCACAAACTCTCTCTGCATTCCTGTCTGAAACAAGACACCCGTGACGGCTTTTTCTTGATCGTGCACGAGCAGGCATCGAGCACCTTCAGTGTTTTCTAGCTGCTGCAGTAGACGATCGAGGTTCTCCTTGGCATCGCCACCGCCAAGTCGATAGTGCTTGACATTGCTAAATCGCTTCGGGTTGAAAGAGACGCCGTGTTCGGCTACGAGGCGGTCTCGAATGATTCGAGAGTTACCGCCAGCCGCGACTTGGTCGCGGACACGAGCAAAGATGACCTCGTCGTCGATGAGAGAGTCAATTTGGTAGGCGTTGAACACGTCTTCGTTGCAGGTGTGATTGTGCACAACATTCTAAGCACCACAAACTCAGTATCAACCATCGAGCATCGAGCACATAGCCATTGATAAAACACACCTCCTGGCAAACGTTCACTCGCCACTTTCCACGTGAATCTCGCTCAGTCATCGCAGTAACTCTGGCCTCGCACTCTGTATACAGAGTCGACGCCTGGTATCTCTTTGGCTTCTCCCCAGACTTGCCAGCAGAGACACTCTTTGAAGTTTGGTACTCTCCATGCAGGCACTTGTACACGCGCTGGTAGTATGGCATCTCTTCGGGGAGTAGGAGCAGCTCGTCCGTGAACTTCAGGCCTTTCTTCTGCGCTTTGCTCGCCGCTTTTTCGTGGCGGCTAGTCAGTTCGCTACTGTTGACAGAGGACGAATGTCAATGACAACACAATAGACTCCTTGCAGATTGGACTGTACTAACTCATTCCATGCAACGCGGCCGTTTGACGAACGCACAGCCAGCATAGTGTGATTCGTGGCGCAGTATTGAGAAAGCTTATTGTCAAAGGCGTCGAACGAGGTCGTAGACGCAAATGAGAGAGCCGGAAGTACCGTTATGATGCCCTTCGCCTTCGCCGCCTTTGCTGCTGCTACCATCTCTGGGCGAGGTTTGATGGGAAGCTTACGCCGTTTCGTCACGTAGCGTGGTATATCAGGCCTGATGCCGTCACGATCGATACCGCCTTCCTCCGACACTGTGAACAACCAATTAGCATCACAAAGGCTTGCATTGTCTGTCCATAGATGTGCACTCACATACGAACTGCTCTCAGCCGCCTCACCGTCGTCTATGCCGTCATCACCAGCCGTTCCAACACCTGCAGGAACCGGAGTCACGCTCTTGCCTTCCGACGGCTCTGCACCCATTTCGATCTGGGCGGCGACTTCATCGCCCACATAGAAGCCTTCACGTGCTATTTCAGTGGGCTTACTCTGGCCGGCGTCGTCTCTGGCATACTCGCTGTCACTGTCGTTCTCCGCTTGGAACTTGGCCCCACTCGGCTCGCGGTCGGTGTTGGCTGTGGCATACTTGTTGTCTTTGCCGTTCTCCGATTGGGACTTCTTCCCAATCGGCTCGCGGTCACTCGACGCGCTATCGCTGCTCCCATCGTCACTGGCGGAGGAACCATCTTCCTGCCCAGCCTGCCGGCTTTCTCCGCTCGTCGCCTTGCTCCGCTTCTTCCGCTGGTGCTTCTTCCCACCACCCATGATTGCTCCGAGCGGCGGCATCACTACGGATCACAGGTCACTACTCCGACTTGCCGGACTCCTCGTGGTGGTGTGGCACTTTGGTACTTGTTGACCTCTGGACTGACCGTTTGGGACGTTGATACTTAGCGACCTCTCACTTTGGTACTTTGGTAGACGTACTTTGTGACGTCATCGCATTGTGACGTCATCGCACCAGGAGCCGTACTTAGCCATCGGATTCGTCGCCGAAACTTTCAGAGAACCTTTGAAAGAAACTTTCAGGTAAGTAATGAAATTTAAATGGCTCGTCGTTACCCTTTGCAAAGTGGATCTAGACACTCTGCTCATTCTGCTGGGTTCTGTATGATCACTGACGATCGATGTATGGTTGAACTCTGCATGTGTATGTTTGTGACTCTGGATGTGTATGTTTCACCCCCATCTCCTCAGTTTCTTTCCTCCGCTAGGCGCTGATGCTTTCTTTCATATTTTCGCTTCGTAGTTCGAAAATACCGTAAACTCTCATCAATTTTCGGTATTTTGGGCATCCATTTTTCGTGTGCAGTTGGTGTGGTGGGGCGACCACCACTCTCCGCCAACCCATTTCAATCCTTGCATGGAAACTTCGAACTCGCCACCACCTACCCACGCGCGGCATCTCCAACTCCACGCGACTCCCAGCCTCAGCAACGCCATGCAGAGCCACAGCCAGCACTGCTCCTGCGGTCTGCTCCCGTGCATCTGTGTGCTAGCGGGCGATGACGACGTGCTCGCGGCCGACGTGGCGGTCTCACTTCCACAGGCCCCGTCCTCACGCCTGCGCAGCCTCGTCGCCGCCAACGCCACCACGCAGTGCATGAGCTGCATGTTCCTGCCGTGCATCTGTCCGACCGAAGACGAGCTGTACGGCGAAGATGAGACCACGAGCGTCGAGGCGGCGAGTCCAGTCGGCGCCGACGAGCTGCTGGAGCCGGAAGCGCCCGAGGAGCAGGACGCCATCGGCCGCGTTCGCTTGGCACGCACGCACACACAGAGCGAGATAGAGCCACAGGAAGACGAGCTGTGGATCGCGCGAGAGATCAAGCGCCACTTGCGGCCGCACCAGGTCGAGGGTGTGCGCTTCATGTACTCGCACGCAGTCGCGAACCAGGGCTGCATCCTCGCGGACTACATGGGCCTGGGCAAGACGCTGCAGGTCATCGCGGTGATCTACTCGTACATGACAGACCGTCTTGTGGCGATGGAAGAAAGCCCCAGTGATAAAGAAGAAGAAGAGAGTGAGGAGCGAGCGACGTCAACGACGACGATGCCGCCGTCCACGATGGTGCTGTGTCCTGCGATTTGTATCCCGAACTGGCAGTCCGAGTTCAAGAAGTGGCTCAGCGCCGAGTCGCTGGCGCGGATCCCAGTGTTTGCGTTTGACGCGACGGCCGGCAAAGGCAGCACGACGTCCCGCATCCGCATGCTGCAGAAGTGGAAGCGCGAGGGCGGCGTGCTGCTCATGGGCTACGAGATGTACCGCAGTCTGCTCAACCCGACGCTGGGCTCCGCGTCGCTCGACCGAGAGACCAACATCCAGGTGTGCTCACGCGTGAGCTCGGCTACCATGGAGGTCACAAACGCTGCGAGCACGAAGCTGCAGAAGAACGCACGCGAGTTCTATCGACTGTTGTGCGGACCGGGCGCCGACTTGGTCGTGCTGGATGAAGGCCATCGATTGAAGGACCCGACGTCGCTGTTGTGCCAGAGCGTCGCCAAGATCGAGTCCAAGCGCCGCCTGGTACTCACCGGATACCCTGTTCAGGTACGGAAGCCTAAAACGAGAGATCGTGTACGTGGGAATGGGTCTGATAGTCTGTATGCTGTAGAACTCGCTGTCGGAGTACTGGTGCATGGTCAACTTTGCACGCGACAACTTCCTGGGGACGTACGATGCGTTCCGGTCGCGATACGAGCGTCCGATCGTGGAAGGAAACCGCGAGCGGTCGAAGGAGTTGGTCCACAAGCTCAAGGGTGTCGTGCTGCGTCGCGGGAAGGCGCTGCTGAAGAAGCAGTTGCCGCCCAAGCGCGAGTGGATCCTGTACTGCAACTTGTCCCCACTGCAGCACCAGCTCTACAACGACTTCCTGAACTTCTACGGCGGCGAGCACTCGGGTCGAGCCACGGCTGACTTGCTCACGGCCTACTCGGCGCTGCTGCAGGTGATGAACCACCCGGACATCATCCAGCAAAAGCTTTCGCCTGATGAAAACGCGGTGCTGGACGACGACGACGTCGACTTGTCGCCAGGAGCGGGCACTGCAGAAGACGAAGACCTCGGTTGGGGCTGGGAGTCGGAGGAGAAAATGCTCGAGCGGCGCCAGCAAGTGGCCGAACAGACCCGCAAGCGGCGCCAAAAGATTTTGGATCGCCAAAAGTCGTACGAATGGGCACGCAAGACCATTCTGGGCGAAGGTGACAGCGACGCTCTGAGTATCAACGGTGGATCCCGCCGTCGCAAGCTGCCGCGTTCGAGTGCACTGACCGAGACGTCATCGGAAGAAGTGTCAGCGTACGAGACCATGGTGCTTGAAAACAGTGGCAAGATGGCAGTGCTCATGGCCATCATCGAAGAGAGTTTTGCTGTGGGCGACAAGGTCGTCGTGTTTTCGCAGAGCGTTCCGACTCTCAAGGTGATCACCGACTTCCTGCTGGCGTGCGATTTCAATCCAGCGCGTGTCGACGGCAGTGAGCCAAAGCGGAAGACGAAGCCGCCGGCCGGTCGTCGCAAGGCTCTTCCGTCGCGTCGTGATCCTGCAGGTCTGTTGCGCAAGAAAGTGCCTACGGGACCGACTCGCGGCAAGGCCGGAGCCAGCGGTGGAGAGACGGCTGCGTACGGCGAGTGGTTTTTGCAGATCGACGGAAGCACACCAGGAGCCAAGCGCATGGAGTACATCCAGGCGTTCAGCTCTGCGACGAGTGCGGTGAAGCTGCTGCTGGTGTCCACGCGTGCCGGTGCGGAAGGTATCAACCTGCACGCCGCCAACCGCCTCGTGCTGTTTGACGTGAGCTGGAACCCGTCCAACGACCACCAGGTACGAACCGAGTCCAACTTGAGCCGCTACGGTCTCAGTTATAGCTGACGTTTTTCATGTGATCCTACAGTCGATGTGTCGCTCGCACCGTATCGGCCAGGCCAAGGACGTGCACGTGTACCGTCTCGTGAGTACGGGCACGATGGAGCGGATGATCTACGAGCAGCAGATGAAGAAAGTGGACCTCTCGACCAACGTGGTCGACGACAAGCAGCAGCAGCAACAGGCGGATGGGGATGTAGAGTCGATGGACTCGAGTGCTGCGTTGAGCGGCTTCCTGCGTCCGCCGGCCGAGTCTACGAAGGCGTTGAGCGTGGACAGGTCGCTGTTCCAGGACGACGAAGTGCTCGTCAAGTGCGTGGACAAGTCAGGCCACTGGCTGGTACGTGGGCAGATCTCTCTCTCTCTACGTGGATATTAAGGATAGTAGAGACTGACAATGGTGCTGTATTGATGACACTAGGCGGACATCCTCCCAGCCCACGAGTACGACGACGAGGAAGAGGAGGAAGCCGAGGCCGAGGCAGAGGCAGAGGCCAAATGAGCTGCTCACGTCGCAGAGATCTGGATCAGATCTCAGGTGTACTGAGATAACCCGCGTGGAGGAATGGTTGTGGAAAAATTACGGCGACTTGTCTCAGAAAGGAATTCCCCGTTGGTTCTATTTCTTCATACCCAGTTGAAGTCAAGCGTACTAAACCTTTTTTTACCAATCAAGTGACTGTAAGTTTCAATAAACAGCCAATCAGAAGCTGGATAGATGTTGGTATTCCTGTCCGCGTGTTGTTGTCGCAACTGCTTGCCAGACGACACTTAGCGAAACAGCATCGACCACACCGAAGGCGTCGCAGTCCAAGGAGACGACGACCCATTCCTTCCTGTACATACAAGGGGCGTGTGCACTAAGGCGCTCGTTGCCTGCGACAGTCTCCACGACCACCGAACTGCCGGGTATATCGGCATCGACTGTCACTTGAGAAGTAAACGCCAACACCAACGCGAGTTGTGTTTTGTTGGCGCCAACGATTCCAATTTTCACCAATAACTTGCTCGATTAACGATGGCGCCGATCTACTCGACGACAACGACGCCGCTGCGCCGTGCGCCTGCGACGGTCGTGGGTGTGGACGTCACTGCGCACAAGGAAGAGCGCCACATCACGGATCTGAAGAAGGCGGGAAAGCAGAGCAACACGCGCATGCGGTATTACGTCGAGCTGGTGATCGGCTCGCCACGCGAGAGTCACACGAGACTGGGCTTCAGCGGCACGTTCAAGGCGCTCCTGCGACTCCACTCAGCGTTTGAAGCCATCTTCAACTTGCAGCACGCTCCAGCGAAGCCGACGTCGCGCGAATCCATCTCCAGCGCGACGTCGGCGTCCTCCGCGAGCTCGTCTTCGTCAGTGTCGCACAGACGGCGCGTCTCCGTGCCGCTTGGGCTCGTCGAGCACGAGCACGGCCCAAAGATCCGACCATTCCCCACATCCCACGCGCTCATGGTGAAGCTGCAGCCGCGCCAGCACGTGGAGAGCGAGGAGAAGGCGCGCGCTCGCTGCGACGCGCTGTTCGCGTACTACACGACGCTCTTCAACTCCGATGAGAAAGAGCTGTATCTCGATCATATTCAACGACGTGCGGAAGCCAAGGCGTCGAACCAATATGACGAGAGTTTCCAACACCAACAAATTGGAGAAGAGAACACTAACGAACGACGGAGCAGTCTCGGTGGAGGGTTTTTGAAGAAACTGTTCTCACGACGAGGCGACGCAGAAAACAAAACGCAGAATGAACGCCAACGCGCGTCCACGTTAGACGCGAAACTGGAGTTTGCAGCACCCGTTCACATTGAAAAAAAACGATCCACGCGACGACACTGACACGGAGAAAAAATGAGGAGGAGAGGAGAGGAGGGAGAGAACGGATCGTGTGTATATCCCTAGTGTGTAAGAAAGAAGAGAAAACCCGACTGTGGAATTTACTACATATCGACTTGTATTGGATTCCTAGTCGGCGGCAGTGTCGCTAAAGTCGGACGCGTACTGGAGATCCTCGGGCTCTGTGTCCTCTGCTGTGATGTCTGGTGGGTCCTCTGCAGCTTTCTTCTGAGCTGCGGCTTCTAACGCCATCGTTGCTGCGTCTTCCTGAGCCAGCAGACTGGAGAGCGAGGAGGAGCCAGCGGAGGATGTTGAGGCGCTACTGGCACTGTGGCTGAAAGAGCTGCTGCTGCTCGTGCTGTCTGAATGGCTTGATTCGCTGGAGTCGGTGCTGTTGGTGCGAGCGAGACTCGCATTGCTGGCTGGATCCTCCTCTTTTCCCTCCTCCTCCTCTTGGTGGATGTCCTCCTCCATCTCCCTACGCTCTTGCTCCTCATGGCCGTCGTCCTTCTCTTCCTTCTTGTCAAGCAGACCGTCCTCTCCTATTCGCAACTTGTGGTCCTCGTCGCCTCCACCATACGACGTGGTTTCCTGTTCAACTCGCTTGGGGTCCTCGGTGATGTTCGTGTCCTCCACACCTTCGTAATGGACCTCACTTCTCAATTCGTTCGCTTGTTCGACCTCTTCCTTCGCATGAGCTGATGCGACGCCTTCCACTGACTCTTCCTCTCCCTCTTCCTTAGCATCAGTCTGCCACCGCACATGTTTCTTCACTGGCGCTACTGGGCTCTTCAACACGCTCGCAAGCATTGGCAGCCCGTCGGGACGGCTTGTGACTGGCTCATCAGACATCTCGACAGGCGCCGTCACATCCTCTGGGTCGTCGTCATGACGCAACTCCTTTGCGTCCCCCGCTTCACACAAGTCCATTTGAGCCTGTGTTGGCAAGGGCACTGGCCGTCGGGTCTTCACAGGCGATGAAAGCGGTGGAGACGATGGGGTTGCTTTCAACACCTTCATTTCCGCCAGTGCTTCAGCCAGATTTGCAGTCGATGTTGGGGATCGGAAGGAACTCGAGGGGGACAGAACTCTTGGCGAGCTCTTCGCTGAGGACGACGGACTGCGGCTTCCGGACAGCATCCGTCCGCCGGACGCCACTGCCTGGTCGTACACTCGCTTCTTCTGCTCCAATGCTAGCTTGTGCTCGAGCTGATGGACGTTCGCCTTGAGAAACATCGTCTCCTGCTCTAGCTTGTGCTTCTCGTGGGCGTTTCGCTTGAGCTCCTGCTGCAGTCGACCGAGTTGAGCCTGGTACTGGGCGTCTCCTCCCATGACCTCGACGATTTTGCGATCTTGCAGCTCCAACTGAGCCTGCAGCGCACTGATAATGTTGTGCAATCGGGCAACTTCGATGCTAAGCTGCTGCGTTTCTTCTTCCATTTCCATTCGACACGTGCTCTTGACGTTGGCTCGCAGCGCCTGCATGGCTTCTTCATACGAAGCCAAAATCTGGCTCTGCTGTGCCAATTTGTGGCGAAGTTTCTGCATCACAGCGTGGTGGAGACGCTCTTTCTGAGCCATTTCTCGCTGCACTAGGGCTGCAAACGACGACGAATCCGGCCCGTGGCCCGATAGAGTGACGGAGCCTTGGGCGTGAAGTAGCGACTCGATTTTCTTGTCCTTCATCGTCACAATTTCCTCCAGCCTGCGCACACGAGCCATTGCTTTGAGCCGCTGGGACTGTTCGTGCTGCATCACAGATCGAAGATCGGCGACGACATCGACTAGGCGGTGGTGTTCATGCTGCAGATCGGCATCTTGGAACACCTTGAGGCGGTTCTGCAGGACAGACGTCGCTGCGTGGCAAGCTGATACGACTGGGATGTTCGCCTTTGAGATGGAACCTGCCGCTGACGGTGTGCGACCGATGTCGTTGTACACGCCACGGATACGAGCGTTCAGTGCATCGGTTGCGGTGTTGCTGCCTGCCGCACTGCCCTGGCGTCGCCGTCGGGCCCCTGCGCTGGCTGATGATGGCCTGGCGGTTTGAGGGGCTCGAGGAAGTGGAGCTGTCGGTCGAAGAGTTTCCTCTCCGGAGTTTATTCGAGGCCGCGCGCTCATAGGACGCACCGCTGGTCTGGTGGTCCCTCGGGACGTCGCCTGCTTGTTCACCGAACTGAGATCGACGGGGTTGACGGGATTCATGGCGTTGACCATGTAGAATTGAGGCGACTCGGTAGGATATGGCCGCATGAGACGAGTTGATTGGGGTCGCGCCTCTGCTTTTCTACACATCAATAGCAATGAAGAGATCAGCTATAGGATGGTCGGCCGCAGCACTTGAACATGCTCACCTTTTGATGTCGTCAAGGTACGCTTCATACGCATCCAAGTCGATCTATCACCGTACAATTCATGAGTGTGTGAGAGACGTTCGCCCACAGGTGCTGGCAACACCAACCTCATCATCATCTTCCTCGTCATCGTCATCCACGAGTGCGAACTGGTCTTCCTCCTCCTCATCTCCCGTAGCTCCGCGGTCATTCGCTGGTGACGGATGATGCTGAGCTGGCGCTCGAGCGGGCTGCATCCTTGCTGACAACGGGCGACTCATGGCTTATGACACGCAGAGGCTGCCTTCTCACACACCGTAGAGGCCAAGCTCTCTAGAAGTACGGCCAAGGGAGCCATTTTTATCATTCAAGTCCAGACAATCACTCCAACGCCAACATGGGTACACTTGGTCAACGAGATGGCTACATATTGTGTTTGTCATTGAGAGCTCACGACGGAGACCGCCACTTGCCCTTTAATGAGGACGAGGCTGCTGATGAGGAAGGAAACCTGTGTGTGGGCAACGCTGGGCTGCTGTGTCTCGAGCTCCTCACTAGAGGGGTGTTTCGCGTTGCGTAGGCTGTGGTTGTGCCTGTGCCTGTTGGTGCGAACCGCGCGTTGGACGCAGACGTCGCGACAGAGCTCCGCATGAGCTCCATCTCGACCTGGAACTGCATCGTATTTTGCGCTCTTTCTCGTTGCTTGGCTGGGGAGAGTGGCGCAGGATAGGACGATGAGGGCTCTCGTCTTTGGCCACCTGGAGGCTGTTGCTGTACAGAGATCGTTGCGTGGAGCACACGCTGGTGAGCGTCGACCAACTCCGCGCTTCGCAGCCCGTGTATCACAGCGGTGGGAGGTGGAGGAGGAGACTGCACCTCAAGCTCCGACCTTGGCACAGTCGACACGATGTCTGATGTACCCGCGTTTTTGAGAAGGCGATTCGCGATAGCATACGACGGCATCACGCCAGACTGGGAAGCGGGCATGAGACTTGGCTGGAAATGCACGCGAGGATCTCCTATCGACGGCGTGGGTGGCTTGACAGGGATCATGCGTTCTTCTGAAGGCAGCTCCTCCGAACTTTCTCCTCCACACGGTGCCGTTGCATTCAGACCCAACATCGTGCTCTCTGAAGTCATCGAGTCGGCTTCCGAAACCTTCCTCAGCTGTGGATCTTGAGTGAAATGGCCACCTTCGTCGAGTTTTTCCTCCTCCTCCTTCTGCGTCTTCAATTCGCTCGCGCGACGCTGCTTAGTGAGCTGGTGGTTGCTCTTGAACATCGTCAGCGCCTCGATATTCATCGCCGACACGCCTCGCAGGAACACCTGTCGCAAGTCATCCTCCATAGCCTGTCGTCCCTGCTTCGCCACAGACGCAGTCTGTCTTGCCTTCTGCAGATCCTGCAGCATCTCTTGCGTTTGCGACGTGTGCTCCATCACCAGAGCTTCCATTCTTGCTCGATGCTCGTCCTTTAACGCCTGCAGCTTCTTCTCCCACGCTGTCTGCTGGGCCATGAGCTTCCACTGCTGCAGCAGAAGCTGCGACGACTGCTTCTTCAGAAACGCACTGGCGAAGCGTTCTTGCGTGTGCTCGAGCTTCTTGCGTTGCCACCGCAGCTTCCACGCCTGGAAACACGCGTGGACAGAGTGCGGATGGCGCCACACGTCTCTCTGTGCAGCCATTTCTCGTCAGTCTCACATACAATCAATCCAACAATCCACAGTGACATCACCTCGCGCTGCTTCCACTTCATCATCAATCGCGTGACGCGGTCGACAGTCTGCGCCGCGACTCTCGACTCTCGCTGCTGCGACTGAGTCTGTGCCTGGAGCTCGTCGACTTGACTCTGCAGCACGGCAACGCGGTTAGCGTTGGCGGCTTCGAGCTTGCGTCGCTCCAACGCCGCCTCGCGTTCCATGCGCGACGTCGTTTCTTCGACAGCAGTCAAAATGGTGAGTCGCAGTGTGTTTTGCGCGGTCGAGATCGCCGATTCCAACGTCGACAGGTCGATCACTGGCTTGGAAACCGAGCGATTGCCGGAGGAAGCGAGAGAGGAGACCGACGCCTGCTTGTCTGTCACGCTGGAACGGCGCTGTGGCTTGTGCAGTGGCGAGACTGCGGATGTCCGCGGCTTGGAAGTGGACTTCACGGACGAGAAGGAAGAGGACGAGGAGGAAAGGGATTTTGGCGCCTTCGTCGGCTTCATGACAGGCGACTTGTGGACGGAAAACTCCAACATGGGCGTGTCAATTGAGTCAGCTGAGGGACTGAGGCACTCGGCCAAGTCCACATCGTTGTCTGTGGACGTGCAGGAGTCGAGCATCGCCACATCCGTCGTTGAAGGGGATACCTCTTCTCTGAGAGGAGCAGACACGTTCTCTCCTTCTTCGCCGGAGTCTGCTTGGATGAACTGGTCTCCACTTGGCTGAACATCTTGATCCTGGGTGTCGCTGCCATACGCCGACAGCGGTAGCAAGGGCGGAGTCTCAGGAACAGGATCGAACTGCAGCGTCGTCATCCGGCGCCGCATGTCCCGCCACTCGCGCTCCGTCAACTCACTCGGCTCATCCGCCATTGCCATTGTGACCGGCCAGCGCTGAAGGCTATGACGATGGCTAGGCGCAGCGTCGCTTCGACGGAAGGCCGCTAGACACCCAGAATAGAAGCAGTGGAAGGGAGAACAACTACGGAGAAGGCCACACGGAAGCACAGACTGCCGCTCAAGCCAGTTGCCGTCACCATCGCTTCGCTCGTCACAGCATCCATCGCTATCCTCATCGAGGATTCCTCGAGGTGTACTCTGCGATTGGATTCACCACGCCGTCTTGTGGAATGCCACGCCCATCACGTGTCCGTTGATGGGAAGACCGAACGTCGAGTGGTGCATAGTATGATCGGTATGCAACGCATTAAAAAACACAAGAACAGAATACAGATGGAAGACGATCACATTAATGAATTATTCAGCTCAACACGCCCTGGCGTCGTCGATCTAGTTGCCGCCGCGCAGACGCAGCACCAGGTGCAGGGTCGACTCCTTCTGGATGTTGTAGTCCGAGAGCGTACGGCCATCCTCGAGCTGCTTGCCGGCGAAGATCAGACGCTGCTGGTCTGGCGGGATGCCCTCCTTGTCCTGAATCTTCTGCTTGACGTTGTCGATCGAGTCCGACGGCTCCACATCGAGGGTGATGGTCTT
>JAADVL010000774.1:0-15144 GCA_023334995.1 Pythium sukuiense | reverse complement strand
CGAAGCCGCCTTTTTGTCATTTTGCTTCTGACATCCAGAATATCAAGAATGTTTCCCGCCAACAAATACTAATGAATGAAACTAAGCCAAGCTAAGAGAACGTGTTGATGCCCTATTAGACGTCACACCCATGCTGCTCGCGACGCTATCCGTCCTCAATCACGGAACACGGTTGCCGTGGCAGTCTTTGTCTTGTCTTCACGGTCTTCCCACTCGATCGACTGTTCGAGAACCTGGCCTCGCGTGCAGGCGATGACTTTATTAGAGGCACATGGTCGGCGCTTTCGTAGCGTGGTCGTCAGTAGTGAATCGACGAAGTCAGAGTGAAGTTGAGGAGCGACAAGCAAGAGGTGTGTGTGGGAATTGCTAAGGTGATTGAGTGATTGAGTAGACGTGTACCGATCCATGTTGAAGTGGTCGGTCTCAGTTATATAGATGGCTACATTTCCCGTCTGGGTGGCCTACTTCAGCGTATACATCTCCTGATGACTATGTTGTGGAATTTGTTTCACGCATCCACGCGAACTGGAAGCTGGAATCCGCTCCTACAGTCATCCCGGATAACGTTAGGCTGTCTTCGTTGCACTGAGTTTGCCAAGGCGGACTTACCAAGGTGCCTCAACTGCAGCTGCACGATCAAGAAGGCCCACATTGAGAGAGCTGTGATCGCGACTTGCGCGTGCTTTTGCAGTACAAACGCCAGGATCTGGTACGTTGAGGTCTGATGCAGTCGCCGGTCCATCAAGACGCAGAAGACCACGAATGAGAGAAGCTCCAGAAGGGTGTACAGGACCACGCGATTGGCCTGGGTAGTGACCTCATCCGCAGTGAGGCTTGCGAGGTTCATGTAGTACACCCGATTCGGAAGGTACACGAGCGACCGCATAGATACTGCTACAGGCATGCACGCAGAATCCATGTAAGACTGCGAGGGCAGTAGAGAAATAGCGTGCTGCTGGTACGAACGCACCACTGATGAAAGGGACGAGGACTTCAACGAATTCGATCAAAACGTAGAACTCGATCATGTGCAGCATCTTCAGCACGCTCTTGACGCACTCCAGCTGCGCACATTCGGCCATGTTGAGTTGAGGAGCGGAGTCGTCCCTGTGCTGCAAGGACGCCACTGGCACGATCCGTGGAGCCCCCGATCGCTGCATGGGCTGAGTGACCTCTACAATTTTCTGGACCATGGGACCAGCACGGGAAGGAACTTGATTCGTCTGCGTTGCCCCCGATGGTGCCGATTGGATATGTTGAGATATCGCTCCAGAGCGATGCTGAGGCAACGCCAGGTCTGGATGGCCGCAGATTCGTGGATTGCTTTCAATGATGTTCAGCGCGTAGTCGACAACACCAAAATTGAGCTTGCGGAGCAGCGACTGTGTGCGACGATCAGCGGAGCCGAGATCTCTCACATTATTGTCGATGCCGCATTTGGACGCGAGCTTTTCCGCCAAGCGATACATTTTGGACACTTCGTAGTACGCCACCACTCCTTGGATCACATCGATCGCCATGATCAATAGGAGGCTTCCAATCGAGTTCGCGCTCTGCATCGACGAGGAAACGAAAATCGCGTGGTAGACATCAACGTTGAACGCGACCGTGGTCGGAGCGAGATCTTCCATGTACTTCGTTCCGTTGATGACCCAGTTCTTGAATGCGAGCTTGATAACAGGCATTAGCATGGTGAAGTATACCTGACACTCGCTTTGGATGGATGTGAATGCGATAAGGTACGCGGAATAGACAAAAAACATCCCGACTTGCCCTGAGAACACGATCGTCACGAAGCGGATAAGCTTGCGCTTCGCTTCGCCATCCCTCGCACATTCATCGCGCCAGGCTGCCCACAGGTTGGTAACCCAGGTGATGACCCATGGAATCGCGATCATGTGGATCACAAAAGGTGTGGGGAACGCGACCATCACGCCGAGAAATATGAACGCGGCAAAACTGACGCTGCCCGTCGTAAGTGCTATCCACCAGAGCCTCGCAGCTGAGAGCGGTAGAGTTGGAGAGCTTTGCCCGGCTTGGACTGTGATCATAAACGCCTGGATCGTCACAATAAGGAAAACGCGGAGGTACAGGCCGCCGGTCTGGTGGAGCACGCCGCCTTCTGGTGGATGGAGAGGCAGAGCGTCTGTCAAAACGCGCAAGCAGATCACTGGTACAGGTGTCAGCAGCATGATAGCGATGTGTGACCATCGCCGCGTGTGCTTGGCATGCTGGAGAATCTCATGAAATCGCGCGAGCGAGTAGCGACCCCGTAGCTCCACTTGCACAGTGTCGAAGAAGTCGTTGAGTCGAGAAGCCACTGTCATGTCCGGTTGAATACTCTTGTGGCAAACCCGCGAGGCCTCATCCACGCATAAATGAGCTGACGCGGACGGAAACTGCAGTCCCATGCCTCACGCAGGTCGCGATGAGAACCAGTCGCCTCGAACCTGGCGTAATTTTGGCTGGCTCGGCTCATTGCTGCGTGCATCCAGCCATCCCTGAAAATACATTATTGAATAGCTGGGGCTCTGTACGCAGATGTATCTCCACAGGACGTCCCAGGAATACACTAACGTTGAAGTCGAACTCGTGAGGGGTCAGGTTATCTCATAGACACGTTTCACTTCAACTGCCTCGTCGTCTTCTCCTTGACCAACACTTGGCTACTGTACTCGCTCTCCGTAGACGAATAACCACGTCGGAGGGCAGTACCCAAGGCAGCAACATGAAGCTGCGACGTGAGAGAAGAAGGTTCCAGAATCGATGGCAGCAGCACCGTGGACATCCATTGAGTGCTTTGCGACGTCAGGATTTCGCCAGGCGCTGCATGCGCTCCGTGGCACAATCGTACCTTTGCTCATTAGCTTGGTTTGTTTCATTAGTATTTTGGCGTGAAACCTGTCCTGGTGATGTTTAAAATTTGGTTGGATGATACGCCCACGTGCTGTGCCCCACGGTGCTGCCGCCGTCGATATGAGCGTACGGACAGACCGGAAGTGAACGACCTTCCACTTCAGCACACCCTAGGGCAGATTCGACAGGCGCACTTCGTATACACTACTGTCGACGACAGACACATGGCCGTGCTGCTAATGCTCCACCTTCTTAGTGGAGATCCACACGCTGGCGCTTGGACCGACGCTCGTTTGAGGAGTTGCTTGCGTCGGAGGCCGCAGCTGGCTCTGGAGGCCGAAGCTTGGACGTCACGAGTGCTCGCAGGTTACTACAAGGACACAGCCCCCAATTAGCACCAGTGAGTAGCGCAACGGTAGTCCAGAGACTAGCTGCCATACTCACATCGCAAACTCCTCGAGCAGCGGCTCGAGCTCCTTGAGCACATCGTGGACCCGCGTGAGATCACTGGGTTTCGTGAGCGGGTTCAATATTATTTCGGGCGTGAAGCTCTTGAGCACCGTCGCCACGGTCTCCATATCCTGGATGTTCTTGAAGATCCATGTGTGCTTCGCCTTCTTCTTGGACAAGCGCGATTGGATCTTAGACGCGAGCTTCGCCAGACGCAGCTGACTGCTCCTTCCACACAAGTTTTCATCACCCACGCTGCTCGCAATGCTAACCGTCCTCACTCGAGGCGATTCTCCGCGTCGTTCACTCGCTTGGAACTGCCATAACTCGGTCAACATGGACCCTCAGACAGCCGTCAATAGATCATTCGCATCGTACCTGCCTCTGCTCGTGGATGAACACGCCTAGATCATCTGCATACTCTTGGTACTCGCTTTGGATGACCGCTAAGGTCGCAATGTTGGCCTCGCTGAGTGGCACGTTGACCTGCTGGATGGCATCTTGCACTTCCCGCGTGTTCTCAACGGTCTCCAGAAAGCACTGCAACTTCGTCTCGATGCTCGTGAGCTCGTCCTCCATCGCCAACGAGAAAGATTCGCGCAGCGCGTTCCCGTTCACGCGGGCCAGGATGCGCTCGAGTCCACTCATATCACCTGTGATTCGACAGACGGCGAATCGGAACGTTTGATGCCTGCATTCAACAGTTGGGATCACCAAGCCTCGCGTCCTGTCTCCCAAGAGCCCTCCTGGAAATCCCAGGCATTCAGCTGCAACAAATGGAACTCAACGGCTGCGCGCATACATGTTCATGAACGAGAATACTACCGTACCGGGCAGTAAATCCTTACTGACCTTCAGTATAGTCCAAGAAGAACTTGCACTCAGACGGCGCCAACTCTACGACAACAACAACCAGCGCATCAGCAAAAGAAACTCCAACAACAACAGAACACTGACCTCGCCGCGAGATCCGAACGCTTGGAATGTCGGCTTGCGAACAGCGCGATCCGAGTGGGAGCCATGAGACGACTGCGTGCCTGGTCGTCGAGTGTGGGCCGCTTCACCATCTTGAACGCGAGATCAATCGTCTCGACGAGTCGAGGGAGCCGGCAAAGTGGACGAATGCAATCATCCACCAACGGGACCAGCACCTCAATGTAGCGAAACAGCTCGCCAAGCTCTTCTGGCGACACCTCGAGTCTCGCGTTCAGTTGGTGGCATCGGTAAAGACAAGTTTGCGGGAAGCTGAGGACGCTCCTGGTGTCGATAACGACACCGTCTCGACTGGAGAGTCCACTGGAGAGACCCACTGACTTGCTGGAGGACACTTCCGGTGGCAAGCTGACCTCGACGTTGGCAGTGTCCGGTACTGGAGCTCCGTCGACTTTCTCGGCCGCATCGTCTTGGTTAGCGGTACTCGGCTTGCTGTCAAACAAGTTGCAATCGTTGTCGTTCAGCGACGCTTGCTGGATTCGCTCTTCGTCGTCCCCTTCAATGCCAATCAAACTCGAATCAACGCTCGAGTCGCTGGTAGTTTCTCTGTCTCCGTCTTCACGATTATGGATGGCAAGGTCCAGTAAACGATCCATATTGGTTGTCACCGCCGTCTTCGTCGTCTCCACTTTCGTGATGAGTTCATCGATCGCGTCGCCTCCACAAGCCATAGACTGTCCACGCTTGGCCTTAGCATGTCGTTGCACTAGCAGGACGCTCCGAGCACAGTGCAGCGTCTCGCGCTGGGTCTGTAACTCGGCTAGAATCACTTGTAGATCTTGGTCGAGGGCTTCATTCGCTGCGGCCTCCAAGGACGTGGCCTCCATGCGCTTGAAGACACGCAATATCTCTTCATTGAGCGACATTTTCGTGCCACACTTCCAACCTCAACGGGGAAAATGTGTCCCACACGACCGCAAGTCACAAACCTTCATTGAGAGAACGGGACACTACCGTTGAAAAGACCGGTTAGAAGCCAGTAGCTAGCAATGGTTAGTGGCTCTAAACACTGGAGAGCGGCAAAAAGAGGAGCTGTGAATCAACGAATGCGTGCTTGACGAGTCAGTTGTGTCCATGTAGACGAAAGTACCACTCCAGCTTCTCTTTGATTAGCTTGAGCTCCACGTCGTAGTTAAATTGCTTCTCGTAGAGCGGATCCCGACCGACAGTTCGGCATTTGCTCGCCACGAACACTCTTGTTTGGTACCTACGACCACACAAAGACAAGTGGTTGAGTTGACTATAGGTCAGCAGCAGTCGCTCAATCGATATGATACGTACATCTCGATCAGATTGTCATCTCCTTGGTATTTTTCCTTGATCTTGCCCAACCAGTTGACGAAGTCGAAGGTTTCCTCGAGCGGCGCCAGCTTCAGCGTCAAGTGGACAGCGATGAAGAGATCCACAAACAGCAGCGGCAGCGGAGCGACTTTGGTGGAAGTGGTTTCTCGCTGGCGCTGAATCGCCGTTGGGCTGAGATTCTTCTCCAGGTATTTGAGCCAGGACTGCACGACTCCTGGTTCATGGACTCTATTCCGGTCGCAACGCTCGAGGTACATGAGCACATTCCACGTCTTTTCGATACTGAGTGCCGACATGTCTTTTGCCACGAAGCCAGAAGGGAAGATACTGTCGAGCACACTGGTGCCCAATCTAAAGATCACGAAAGCCCAGCGTCAGTTCCAGCATGTCGCCAGTAGCCAGTCAATCTACATACCTTGCAGCGAGTCCAGCCAGCTCGTCACATCGACAACCGAGCAGCGCTATTCGAACAGGGTCCACGAGGCGGATCCGGTCCGCTCTCTCGAACTTGCTTCGCAGGGCCATCGTGGTCGCGAGGTCGATGGTCTGAAGGAGCTGCGGGAGGCAGCGCTGTGGACGCTCGTAGTCATCTACCCGCGGGATTAGCCTCTGAAGGTAGCTAAACAGCTTGGCCAGCTGATCTGCCTTGACCACTTCCCTCTTAAACAACTGCGCGCTTCTCTCGAGACACGTCAGCGTGAAGCTGAGTACGCTCTTCATGTCGATGACGATACTTATCTCCTTTGTTGGTGCGGCCGATGAGCTCACGACGATGCTGGACGTCGAACCTGATGGCGAGCCCGCAGTCGGAATCAAATTGGCTTCGGATTCCTCGACGTCTTCGTTATTGGCGCCTTGGTCGTTGTCGACGGTCTCACCACCGTCTTTGTCAACAGTGGCAACAGTTTCTTCGTCCAGTACGGGCTCTCGCAGGGCAGAGACCTTCGTTCCAATTGGTAACGGCTGTGTACTAGGAGCTGGTTCACTGCACGTGCCATCGTTGTCTTGCAAGTCGGCGTCTGCCGAGACGGGAAGCACCACTTCGTCGACTGGCCCTGGGACGACAATGAACGACTGTTCATCATCGCTGCTCGCGTGGTCACCATCACCATAGTCCTCCGTATCGCTAAATGACACAACACCGCTCACACTCCTGGCAGGTTCCTCTGCCTCCTCCTCCTGGTCCTCCCACAGACCGCCATCGTACTCCACGCCGTCACACGGACCCAGCAGACACTCCATACTCTCTCGCATCCGTGTCTGCATCGCCACCAACTCCCCCACGAGACCCGCAAAGCCTTCGTCCATACACGCCATGGGTTCTCCTCGCTCTTCCTCTGCATGACGCTGCACGGCTTGGACGTTCTGAACGCGATCCAGAGACTGGCGCTGCGCCTGCAACTCAGAAGCGTCTGTAGCTCGTGATCCAGCCCTTCATTCGCCACCTGCACGGACGCCGTCTCCATGCGCTCGAGGAGCTGCCACACGCCATCATGGAGAGACACGGTTGATCCATTCGCTTATGGAAGCTCACCATGAAAAGGCGCCAAAACTCAGATCTCGGATCAGATGCTGAAATCTGATGCACCTCTTTCTCCGCTATAACCGGGTTGCGTCGTTTTGCATAGAATGCTGGTGATTGCTCTGTCGAAAGCAGGAGTGATGGTTGTCTGGGATCAATTTCCTCCCCCTTCCGTCATGAAGATCTTCATACCGTAAAGCGGAAGAAGCCGTCGGAAGAAGACGTCTCCATCGAGCTCCATGACGACGCCTTCTACGCCCCCTGGCGGCCAGGAGCCGCTGCCCGTGCATCCTTACTACAGCCTGCTGCCGTCGTACATCTCACGCGAGAGCGTAGCGCTCGAACGAGACGAATTCCTGCGTCGAATCCACGAAACGCTGGCCATTTTGACGCAGCTTCGCGACGGAAACGACGGCGTCGCCACGCTCCAGAAGAAGCACTTGCGCGCCGTGGAGTCGCTGTTCTCTCTCAAGCATGCGCTGCCTGTCGCGCTGCATCGCCAGCTCATCCACGTGCTCGTGTGGCATCTGTGGGAGGCGGACGCGCGCCACATCGTCGACGTGCAGCTCGAAGTGCGCGCCTTGCAGACGCTCAAGCTCCTGCTGACCAAGTGGACGAGCAAGCGGCCTCCGAGCGAGTGTGCGGAGCTCGTGCTGTCGTGGCGCCACGCCCAGCGAGCACTCGAGCGCGTGCTGTTCAGCTCGCCCGGCCAGGCGCGACTCGCGTCGCCCACGACCATGATGCTGCTGGCGTCGGGTATGCTACGCTGTGTAGAGAAGGCGCGTCCGTTCTTCAATTCCACAGACGGTGCGAGTGTGGTTGCGGAGCTGTGGGACGCGTTTGCCGCCAAGATCCAGGACACAGCATCGAACCGGTGCTTCAAGGCCCTCGGATACTTCGCGTTGCTTTTTAATATCCCAGCGAATGCCAGCGAGCGCGAGTGGAAGACGATTGAGGCGCTCGTGCCGCAGTGGCTGCAGGCGTGGGCGTCGATTTCGCGCTGTGAGGACTGGGACGGACGCTGGTTCAAGATCTTTTCGCGTGTGGCCAAGCGGTTCCCGGAGCGAACGGCCGTCGTGCTGCGTGACGCCATGCCGTTTGTGTTTGCCAAAGTGCACGTGCTGCTAGAGATCCCGTCAGATCTCGGCGCGCCCTTCAAGAACAACGCGTGGCCGTCGGCGTTCAGTGCCATGCGTGGCACCAAACGCTTCGACCACCTTGCCATGCGGCTGTGCGCGTACTTGCTTGGTAACCCAAGCGATGACACGAAGGAACCGGCACTCGCAAACCAGTACGTTGTGGAGATCCTGACGACCGTGAAGCCGTTCTTCCACCCGTCGAACGCCTCGTCGGCTGCCAACGCACTGGGCATCGCTGTGTACTACCTCGGAGCCATGATCGCCAAGCGTCTCGGTGTGGATAAGGCCGCCAAGGACGGTGTGCTGCAGATTGAGTCGTGTCGTGACGTGATTGATGCGCTACTGCAGTTGTCATTCTACGGCATATACTCAAAGAACCAGTCAGTCGCGACCAAGTGCATGTATCTGCTCAAGAGCTTGCTGTGCGTGGACCCAGTCCACTGCGCACAACCGGTTCTCGATGAGATGGTCAAGGCCCTCGATCCTCGTGCATTGAGCCAGTCGCACATGGCTCCGACGGCCATCTCGTCGCTGTCGGTGTTCCTGTACCACCTCATGTGCGGCCAGCAACCAGAGAGTACGGGACTGCTCTTCTCGACGTATTTGGCTCCGCTCCTGCGACTGACGCTTCCAGGAATCGATCCGAACGATGAGAAGAAGACCATGTCCACGCTCACGCTCTACTTCTACGTGCTCTCGTGGTTGCCACTCGTGAACGACGTGGCGAAGACCGGCGGCGACAAGGTGCTCGTACGATCCGATGCGTCCACTGCCCTCTTTGAAGACATGAAGGCGAGTTTGTTCACCAGCATCACGCCGCTTGGTCCTGAGCTCGACCGAAAGGTGTGGGAACTCGGCAGTTTCCTGGAAGAGTGGTCACTTGCTCTGCTTGACCGTTGTTTCGAGTTCATTCGCACGCGAGCCAACTCTCAGACCCACGACGCGGCATCCAAGAGCAGTAACGATGACAGCCAGCGCAATCGAGGCGAAGACCGCGCGGTGCTGGAGGTTCTCAACATGATGAGTCTTCTGTACGCGCAGATGTCGCCCGCCGTGTACTCGCAGGCGCTCCGCAAGACGGTCAACTTCGTGTCCAATTCGTTTTTCACGTCGGCTTTCGGTGGAAAAGTCATTGCGACGCTCGTGTTCGACTGTCTGCAAGGCAACCTGGAGGAGGCGTTTGCTCCATTCTTCCAAATCGTTCTCGAGAAGCTGCACAACGCGAAGGTCGACTCGCTTATGACCAATGAGAAGGTGTGGTATCTCCACATTCTGAATGGTCTCGTGCGCTTCAACGACTCGAACCACTCGATGTTGGTCAAGCACCGTGTGGAACTCCGTGCTATTCTCACGCAGTTCCTCTTGCACGACGACGACGAGAAAGAGGTTTACGAAGCGGCCGGTACCGTCTTGGAGCACCTCCTCCACGCCTTGCTGGGCGTGTACCCGCTTGATTTTCGATCGCTGCCTCCGCGTGAATGGGCCATTGCGAATGACGACACGTCGGGCATGTTCCAGTTCCTTGGTGCTGCCGTGTCGTGGAAACGGCTCGACCTCCAGTGGCATGAGCCAAACCAAGACGAACTGGCATTCGCGCGAGACCTGCTCGACGATCACCTACTCGGGACGTTCAAGGAGCTCGAGCTGCTACAAGCGACCAAGGATGTGACTGTGCGGCAGTGGATTCCACACCTCAAGCGCGTGTTCGTGAGTGTCCGCGGCGCGAGAAACATCTTTGTCGATGCTACGACTGGTCAGGGTGCACTCCAAGCCGGCTCACTGCCACTCCTGACGAGGGCGTGTGAAGGAAATACTGAACTGTTGCACGCGCTGGTGTCACTCAAGTCGGTCGTCTTGACTAAGACCCATGCGATCACCGGCTACTGGCTCGAGCATGGACTCAATGGAGTCACAGAGAACCAGGTCTGGAAGATCGTGCTCAAAGTGGTTAAGCAACTGCTGGTTTGGCGTGGAAGCCACCTTGATGGCCACCGTACCAAGATGAAGCAGAACACGTACATCAAGACGACTACGGCGGATGTTGCTTCTCGTGGGTTCCGCAAGGCCCAACGCTTTGAGTTAGACCCATTGAACGAAGTCCCTCTATCGTCTCGAAACGAGATGACGGAGCGTGTGCTCTTCTTCTACTCGAAGCGCAAGGTGCAAGAACACTACGAGACGGCGCACCATGTGCTCAGCGACGGAAACGACTCGACAGCATCCACGCGCGCTCAGTATGAAGCACTCCTTCTTGACGTCGAGACCCTGATGAAACACCCGTACGAGGAAGTGCGAGGCAACGCGAGTGGTGTGCTGCGGGAAAGCGCCGAAATCTTCACCAAGTGGGTGCATTCGCGCATTTCGGCGCAGTTGGAGGTGCTCGAAGGCAAGGTGGTCGACGCGCAGGGTCAAGTGAAGGAGGAAGTTGTGTCCGGTGCGCTCGAGTTCCTTCGTCGACCAATCGTGTGGTCACACCTATGGAAGACGCGTGGGTCTCTTTTGATCCGCGCATTGAAGTCGGTGCTCAATGGCAACGAGACAATCGTGAAGAAGCTCGACACCGAGTCCAGCAAGGCCAAGGTTGGCTTGAAGATCCAGGAGTTCTTCCTCGCTGTCCTTGGTAGTTGGCGGTACGTGCGTGAACAGCAGCCTTCGAGCGACTTCATCAACGAGCTGATCCTTGCGGAGCCAGCGCAAACGGAACACTGGAAGCAGCAGTTGATGCACCTTGTGTGCTTTTTCCCGCTGCTTCAGCCGCAGGAAACCCCACTGCCTCTGCGATTGTGGGAGCTCATCATCAAGCAAGTGCGTCACGACGTGCTTCCTGTCCGCCAGGTCGCGATCCTGCTCCTTTCGCAGTTGGTGAAGCTCCTGAAGAACGACAAAACGAGTGACAACAAGGCGAACGATGAGGTGCACGCTCTTCTGTTCTCGGATGCGACGCTAACGACGATTGTGGACGCCTTCGTCGACAACCACCGCAACACCAACCAGTTTGCTGCATCAGCCGATGGACAGCACGCGAACTCAGCACCAAGCGACTGGTCGTTTGGTGTAAGTGAGGCGATTCGGTACTTGTCCACGACGTCTGCGGGTCACCCACGACCACCTCCGCTTTCTGCGATCCGCTTACTCAATCAGACTGGAGACTCGTTCAAGACGCTCGAACTCGCACACCTCAAGCTCGTGCAGCGCTTGACGCTGATGCGGCCGGCTGCTATCGTTCGTGGTCCTGTTTTCGCTGCGCTCGACAAGTTGACAGGCAGCATCGATGTCAAGGTATCGGATGAAGATCGTCAAGCGGCACTCGCGACGCTCGGCGAGTGGGTGGGGGGTGTTTTGCGTGGTGCTCTTAAACTGCCGGCTACCGACAGTGAAATCGCTACGGCAGCTGTGGCCAAGGTGACGGATCTCATCAAGAAAGTGATGCCACACGTCAACCTGACGTTGGTTGATCCGTGGGCCCAGGTGCTCTACTTCGCATCGCGTCCGTCCCAGAATCATCCAGAGACCTTCCACCTTGATCGTCTGGAGAGTGTGGTCTTGTACGTACTGAACGAATTGGATCAAGCATTTGCTCGTGCCACCGTGGAGGACTACGCGAACCAAGTCAAGTGGCTCAGTCTCGTCGAACCACTTCTGGTGCTCGTGCTCGGGTGGGTGGACACTGCGTCGAAGCGCTTCTCTGGGCTACGAGCGAGTCTTCGAGACACTGTCATTCGCATCATCGACACGCATGCGCTGGCGCATCGTTACAAAATGGTGCGTGACCGTGCGGCCAAGACGCTCTACATTCTGGACGTCAATGACCACGAGCTGTCGGCTGACGCTCGGCCGACCAAGGCGCTGCTTGAGAAGCTGAGTGCTCTCACTCAAGTCGAGTCGCTGCTGAACAAGGACGATGATGCTATGGATCAAGAGGATGAGTCGGAGGCGCTCAGTGCCAAGGAGACGGCCATGCAGTGGCTGGTGAATGCGGATCGTCTCGGCGACACGCGCGATTTCCTGCGTGTCATGAAGCCTCTCTTCCCCGTCGCGTTCTTGACCCAGAACCACTCCAAGGTGGAGATCGCACTGCTGGCAAAGAACGCCACCAACGCTATCTCGCTGTCGCTTCGCCTGCACGCTCCGCCCACCGCCGGCTCGTCCGAGTTCGCGCCAGTGAACGATTTGCTAGAGATGCTGGAGCAGTTCGCTAGTCATCAGCGATGGAAGACGCGTGCTGCCGTGCTGCGATTCCTGACGTCGTTCACCTTTTACCACTGGGTCTTCTTGTCGCAGACACAGCAGCAGCGAGTGCAGCGTCTGGTGATGTCGTTCCTGGCTGATGAGCAGCGAGAAGTCCAGGATATGGCCAAGTACGCTCTGCGCAGCCTCGTCCACATCCAGCGGCCTGCAGTTGTCGATGCTCTTAGCCTTCAACTGACCGAGCAAGCCCAGGAGGCACGCGTCAAGCACCCGAAGCTCGTGCGTCGTCTGCAGAAGCAGGAGAAGGACCAGATCGACACGGCAGAAGAGATCGCCAAGACCAAGTCTCGAATCAAAACCAACGAGAACAAAATGGCGACCAGCGTCCTGGGCATGAGCGCGATCGTGCTGGCGTTCCCGTACTCCGTGCCTGCGTTTGTGCCGCTGCTTTTTGAAGAACTGGGTCGCTACTTGTACATCAAGCAGTCCGCCGCCATGGTCTCGTACCTGGAGAAGGCTGTCAAGGACACGCTGCTGGAATTCAAGCGCACGCACCAGGACAACTGGCTCGAGATTAAGAACAACTTCACGCAGAACCAGCGCGATGTGTTCGAGGACGTGCTCATCTCTCCGAGCTACTACACTTAGAGCGTCGTCATCCGACACCGACAGTGTGTACGCATCCCATCTATGCCTGAATACATTTTGCCTGTTCGAACATTCCAGGCGTCGCCTGCCATCCATCGAGTGGCGTCTCTTGTCACCCTGCCACCGTTCACTTATTAAGCTTAGAGCACTCTCTCTGGCGTGTCTTCTGATAGTCCTCGTCGTCACTGACCACGTTCTCTCACAGAAAACACCGTCTGGATTCCAGACTCTGGATTCGTCCAGAGCGTATAAAACCGACCGCCAACTTCAACTTGCCGCAGTGTCCTCTCGCTGTTAGGATTCGACAGCATATGGCGCACGAATGTGCCTGGCGAAGCTGAGATGTCCCTTGTCGTCGAGTCACACGTAGCAGCGGACGCTGGCTCGACCGTCCACAGCCACTGGATGCTCGCAGCGGAAAGCTGCCGTGAGCACTACGACAGTCGACCAGCCTATACTAGCTCTGAATCCTCTGAGTCTTTGTGCATCGTCTTCGCAGACGAGCAGTCGGGAGCATCGTCTTCTCCTTTCATTTTCGAATTTGCGCGCCAACCCTCAAGAGGCATCAACCCAATCACCCAGCTCCCCCCCCGTCCCTCTCGCTTCTCCCGTTCCCACGACTGATGTGGTGGGAAGCGACGGTGGCGTATCCCTTGTCGGCCCACGGGTCAAGCGCCGTAAGACCACTGCCGCCACGACTGCGCCGACCATGACGCGAGGCAGTGTTGCCAAGGAAGCCATCGAACAAGCGTGTGACCGGTTTCTCGATGAGCTGGTCGAGTGGGAAGACCGCGACGACGATGACGAAGACTGCTGCGGCATCCGCGTTGTGATCGCACGTGACGTGACGCCGGCTATGTTCAAGCGCATCCCGAAGGCCTGGCTCAAGGGCTTGGTTGTGGCGCGAACGGACGAGGGCGTGCTGGAACTTATGGACGTCGAAGGGGCGGAGCACGCGAACGTTAAATCGACCGCAAACGCATCTCTTCGTCTTTTCGCGGACTTGCACCCGGAGCAACACCTAGTGGCCGCGACTGAGTTTCCAGGTGACTACAACGGCTTCTCGTTGACACCAGACGTCATGATCTCAGGTATCTATCCAGCCAACGGACGGACCGACCGACCATTCATCATTGTCGAGGTCGAAGTCACGCATTTGGGAATGGAGAAGATCATCCACAAGGCGCGAAAGTACCTCTCGGCGGCCCACGTGGAACGGGCCGTCTTCTTCAAGCTCTTTCGTCAGAGAGAGCAAGGCCTTCGTCGGCGTCCACGTCTGCTGTTCAAGGCAGCACTCGCCGTCGTCTTTGCTCGCGATGGCAACAACAACTACGGTCCAGGCCAGCTCGCAAACATCCGAGTGGTCGACGAGGTCTCGTTCGGCACAGCGCCACTCCACGAGAGCGTACTACGCAATCTCTCTACCGTACACATGGGTGCCAATCCAGTCGGTCAGATCCGTCCGATCGCTGCCTCACCCTTCGAGTTCGCGCACATCCAAATGGCGATCAGCGACGTGACCGGATGCTTCGCAGCCATGGATCAAATCACTCGACGGCTACCGCACGAACTGGTCGTCCACCCGGATCGAGGCGGCTTCCAGGCTTCAGTGCGCTTTGACCTCAAGTCAGATGCTCAAAAACGCTGCGCAAGGCTGGGCTTCCCATCGCCGCAACAACAGCAACCGCCGTCGCTGAGAAAAGCTCTGATCATCATCGTTTCTGTTGACAGCGAACCAGCTATCGAGTCCGTGCATTTTCTCCGAGTAATACCACATCGACACCACTTGGTGTGAGTCCACTTACCTTGCTTGGTTTCGCACTCGAAGTGACTATCGTTGTCATTCTCCTCCAACTCCACGAGACCAATTCTCTCTTTTTACTGATAATAACTGACGTGAACTTCATCATTATATCTCCCTTTTTCTCTTGGTTGGTCTCTCATCCTATTCTTGTGTTCTCTCGTTAGTAAGATTCGCACGCGCACATCCATCAAATGGGGGGGGGGGGGGGGGGGGGGGGGGGGGGGGGGGGGGGGGGGGGGGGG
>JAADVL010000773.1:0-15168 GCA_023334995.1 Pythium sukuiense | reverse complement strand
GTGGGGGGTCCTCCGCTGGCGCTTCTCGCGGGGCTGTGCGGCGGGCTGCGCCTACTAGCAGCACTGGGCGGACTCATGGTAGCTGAAGACGGCATGCTTGCTGGTCTTTGAGGCCTTGATACGGCGAGGCCACCGCTCTCATGCCGCACTCACTTGCGAAGTCTGCAAGAATGGAAGACCGATCCCGAATTAGCTTCGAACGTCGGCCCCCAAGGTCAATGGGATTGGCGGAAAGTGAGCCTACAGGGGACTGGTCGAGGGACACATGAAGTCGAGAGTCGCTGGCCCGTAGACTTGGTGTGGTCTCTATCTTCACCATACTGGAACCAGACGTTCGACAGTACCGCAAGATGAAGGTGGTTGGCTGCTGGTGTCACGACCCAGCACGCCGACGCATCCAAGCCCCGGCGTGGGCATCGTTTCCTGCGTTCTCGCTGAGCTACATGGCCACTGTGGACATGCTGCGCGAGTGCCGCCTGGCGATTCGGCTGAAGCGACCAAGCCGATGGCTTCTCTTCTCGTCTTCGTGTGGTTTGTTTAATTGTGTAGGCTTCACGGCGAACGCGTGGTGGCGCTATGCGACTTCACAGTCATCCCAGGCGAGGCTGACAAGCAGTGGCTCGAGTGCACGCCCCTCACGATCGACATGACCCTTCGTGTGCTCTCGGGCCCCCGCCAAGCGGACCCAAGCGTGGACAGGAAGTGCAACTGAACGGTGCGACTCAGTCTGTGCTCGAAGAAAGCACTAGGACCCATATTACTCCCTGTCTGTTCGCATACACGTGGGAGGCATCCATTCGGGCTCCGAGATCACAGGAGTCGCTAATCAATCGAGAGCTCGGGACGAAAGAAGCGAAAGATTCGACTGGGAGCTTGAAGCCAAGCCAGACTGGTGATGGACCATCGACGCCACTTGATTTTCTCGATCGAGAGTCACGATATGTACTGTATTAGGATCTGCTCACGAGCAATTTGCAGAACACGGTTCGTTGAGAATCGACACAAAAAAACCTGTGTCTACGACATGATGCCACCTGATTTTGGTATATTAGGCTGAGTGATAGGACTCGGGAGTCCCGTGCGTTCTCACTTGCCATTCCCCGCGACGAGAAGACAAGGAGAAAGAACGAAAGAGAGAGAATGAAGGAGAAAGCGGTGGCGGCGATGGTGGCGGCGGCGGCGGCGGGGGAGGTGAAGAAACTGCGCACGCTGCTAGCGAGGCCCAACGCGGGCGTCTGTGTGTGTGCGGTGCGAGAGCAGCGGACGCGCGAGACTCACGGCGGCTTGGCTGGACGTTGTGGTGTTGATGGCGTACACGGGCGACACGGCGATGCATGCGGCGGCTCAGAACGACGAAGTGGTGGTCGCGCACTGCCTGGTGAAGGCTGGCGCGCGAGTGGATATGATGAACGCGGTGAGGGGTTTGAGTGGTGCGTTGAGGCCGAGGCGAGGAGAGTGTATTGACGACGGAGATTGGATTGGCGGGATGGACAGGATGGAGACTCGGTGTTGCACGTGGCGTCCTCGAACAGCAGCGTGGATATGATTCACTTCCTGATTCAGAAAGCTGGTGTGGATGTACAGACAATTCCTCTCGGAGCAGCTTTCAAAGGTAATCGTGAGGTGGTCAAGTGGCTCCTGGATCACGGCGCCGACATCGACGCCATTGACCCCGACGGGAGGCAGCCTCTGTATGGTGTGGCTGCGTCAGGCGATGTGGAGACCATCGAACTTGTTCTCGAGCGTGGAGCGGATCTGCAGCATCGGACGAAGGTGGGATCTGACGAGATTGTCAGCGGCGAGCAAATTCGTTTGGGACTACGTGTGGCTGACTTATAGATCGCACTCGCACACAGGGAAGAGGCCTCTTAGACTTTAGACTTGCGCGTTCGGATGCCGCTTTCAGAGTGCTTTCATTTTAGACCTACTTACTGTGTCCGAGGTTAGACCTGCCTGTTGTGTCCATAGACCGCATACAAAAACCAAGAGTAAACTCGGTTGTCCCTCTGGACGGGATGGGTTGTCGTGGGAATCGAGTGATCCCCGCGGTAGCTCACAAAGTCACGCGCCTGGAGTGCTTTGGATCCGGAGGGTGGACGGTCTCGGACACTAAGGCAATCACTGCGATGCTTGTCCTCGTCTGACCGCGTCCAACACCTCCCCCACAAGCAGCTCATTGGGATACGTCTTCCCCGCGCTGGGTGCGTCTACCCGAGGCAACACAGGCCACACTTGTGCTCGTGCTGCGGTGCAGCAAGCGCCTTCGTGAGAAGGTCGGCAGGCATGTCGCCGGTCGGCAAGTGCACGACTGCGATCTTCCCCTCCTCCAACATGCCCTTGACCGTCTTGTACCTGACGTCGACGGTCTTCTGGTCCTCGCTGAGGCTCTCACGCTGCAGTCTTGCGATCGCTGGGTGGCTGTCCATAGCCAGCGTCAGCGAGATGTCCTTCTTGAGGACCTGCTCGACCATGAGTCGCACCAGTTCACCACCGCGTAGTCTGCTGACATGTACTCGGCCGCGGTACTGGACTTCGCCACGATGGTCTGCTTCTTGCTTGTCCAGGTCACGGGGCAACCGAACAGGAAGACTACGCGGCCGGAGATCGACTTGCGGTCGGTCTAATCGTTGGCCCAGTCAGCGTCGGACGTGACGAGGATCTCGTCGGAAGTGGGCGCGAGCCGTAGCTTCTTATCTCGGGACGAGCCGAGATACCGCATCAGGAATTTGGCTGCGTCCCACGCGACCTTCCGCGGTCTGGCGCAGTGGCGGGCCAACTGGCGAACGGCAAAGCTGACGTCGGGACGCGTGACTCTTGCGAGGTACAGTAGCGCGCCGACTGCCTCCCTGTACGGCATGCGCCTCATGAGAGTAGCCTCCTGCTGCGATGGGTGGTCGTTGAGCTCGTCCAGCCGAGTGTTCGGTAGCATGGGCGTCCGCTGAGTCCGCGCTCCGTCCATCGCGAAGCGGTGTAAGATCTCGTCAATGTACGCCGACTGCGACAGTAGTACGGAGCCGTCGCCGCCTTGCTCGATACGCATGCCTAGGAATGTATCCGGAACACCGAAGTCTTTCACGCCATACTGCTTGTACAGCGCCGCCATGACGCGATCCACTTCGGCTGCGCTTGCGTGTGCGACAAGCAGGTCGTCGCCGTAGAGGCAGACGAGTAGGAGCGAGCCACCAGTGTAGGCAAAGTAGACGCAGGGATCGACGTCCGTGGGCTATAGACCTTGGCTACGGAGATACCCGTCGATGGCTCTGTTCCACTCCCGTCCCGTTTGCTTCAAACCGTAGAGGGCTTTCCGCAGTCGCCACACTTTCCCTTCGTCCTCCGGACGACCGAAGCCTGGCACTGGCTTCATGTGTATCACCTCGGCCAGATCGGCCTTCACGTAGGCGGCTGGTACGTCTCCTTGGCGGACGACGAGGCCCAGCTTCGCCACAAGCACGAAGAAGACTCTCACAGTGGTGAGCGTGGCCACGGGCGCGTACGTGTCGACATAGTCTTTCAGAAAGTGCTGCCTGTCGCCACGCGCACACAGTCGCGCTTTGAACCGCGTGATCTCGCCAAGTGCACCGGTCTTCAGTCGAAACTGGATGGTGTGGTCGAGCAGCGTGGCGTCAGCTGGTAGATCCACCCACTCGAACGTGCCGTTGTCGAACAGCGCCTGCACTTCGTCCACGATTGCTCGATTCCACTCCTCCCACTGTGGAGACCGACTGCCTCCGCCAGGTCGAGAGTTTATGTATCGAGACGGTGGCCGGCCTCCCCGACTGGGACTGGTACAATACATACTGCAAGCGGAAACTTCTGCTCGGGGATGATTGGGAACTCGTTGCGACTGGAGCGACCCCGCACAACGCTGATAGCACTGCACAACCGTCATGTCTTGACCTGAAGATGCCTCTCGATCCTGTCGACTCGGTCGAAAAGCTGAACAACTGTCGTCTTGTGATTCAAGTCAAGCGACGAAGCCGTATCGGCTGGACCAAGTGGGTGAATGGCTCGTTTTGCTTGGTGTGTGTTGATGCTAACGCCGGTACTTTGTGATTTCCTTACAGACTCATCAGCGAGGGCGAAGTGGAGCTTCGTCTCGGCGTCCTGAGTCGTGCGAAGTCTCCGTCGTGTTTTGAGCCAATCGAGGTGCCACTTCAAACGGGTGGCTCTGTTCTCACTCAGTGTGTCGTGAAGTGCCAAATCAGTTTCAGCAGCTGAGCATGAGCGCTCTCTCTCTCATCGGCCAGGAAGCCTCAGGCCAAGTTGATATCGTAGCATCATTCCGGAATGCTAAGCTCATACTCGTACGCTTGTTTGCGGCGAAACGGTGGAGCTCCTCGTGTGCTACGTAGTATCAATTTTGGCAGGGATCGTGGATGTAGCCATATCGCTCCTTAAGTGCGGTATTCATCCTATCGTCGCTGTCGTCGTTAAGTTCGCATATGCACCCACGCCTTGCTTCAAGAAAGTTTCTTGAGAGGCTGCGAAGCGCAGAAGCTGTTCCTGACTCGGATCATCATGGTGACGGCAAGGGAGCACGCGGCGGCGCTGACGAAGGCAGCAGCGGATGGCGATCTCGCGCTTATCCAGGCGCTTTTGGCGGCGGTAGACGCCGATGTGAATGCGCAGGACGAGGTGCGGCATTTCTCGCTTTTTTGTAGACGGGTGGGTCAGTGGCTAATTAGGCATGGCGGTTTTCAGGACGGAGACACGGCACTGCACGCCGCCTGTGCTAATGGACACGCAGCAGTTGTGCACTGGCTGTTGGACGCCGGCGCGCGACTGGATATCAAGAACGAGGTGCGTTGTCGTAGCTCACCATTTTGTGACATTGACGTGAAATGACAGACGACTGGGTTGATGGAATCGTAGGATGGAGACTCGGTGCTGCATGCCGCCATCTCCAGCGGAGAGGCGGAGGCAGTGGATATGTTAATAGCCTCTGGCTGCAAGGACCTTGCGGGTCTACAGGATGAGGTGAGGCGATGTGGTGGCTTGTCAAGTGCGGAACGGACTGTAGGTACTCAACACTGTGTGGCTACTCTGATAGGAGAAATGGGCGGCTGTGGAGGCGGCGCTGGAAACGGAAAGTGTTGATATGCTGCTCTGTTTGGTCAAGCACGGTGTGGACTTGAGCGGGAAGGGTGCGGTGCGTTGACACAAGTTGAATCAGATTGGGATTATTATCTCAAGTATTAACAGCCCCCTCAATGTTGCCTGAGTAGGACGGAAGCTCCGTTCTTCATCTTGCAGCGCAAGCGAACAACGTGGACGCTATCGCGTACTTAGCGAAGGACGCGAGGATGGATATGAACAAGCGGAACGTGGTGCGTCGTGTCATTTCTGACCTGCTTAGAATGAAGTATTTCGACTGAACAGAAAGGTTCATTGCATACGTAGTTGGGCCAGACGCCCTTGTATGACGCTGTAGCAGAGAGCAACTTCGAGGCTGCGAAGGAGCTTCTGAAGAACGGCGCACATGTCGACGCCAAAGACAATGTACGGCAGCTTGGAAGATAGTTGAGGCTCATGGGTCAAAACTGACCACGTCATACGTGTGGATGCCACTGGTGACTACGTCTAGGATGAAGAAACTGCTCTCATGATAGCCATTGACCGCGGCAATACGCAGTTAGTGGCGCTGCTCTTGGATGCCGGGGCCGATGTCAATTCGACTCAAGATCAAGGTTGGACACCCCTCCACTGTGCTGCGTCTTGTGGAGAAATGGCGACAATCGAGCTTCTTCTCAATCGTGGTGCGGATCTCCACCGCATGAGCACGGTGCGTGCCACGAATATAATACGCGCTGGTGACATCAACTAACACTGTATCAATTCAACAGGACGGTCGCTCGGTTCTCAGCTGCGCAGCCAGCAGCACATCAGAGGCCGCGATTTCGTTCTTCGCCCGAGAATGCCCAGGGGATATTAACAAGGCTGATGAGGTTCATATCGATATTTGGCGCCTAAGTGATTAGACCACCTAACAACAGGCGTTCCTTGAATCCGTAGCATGGATGGGCTCCTGTCCACTACGCAGCTTCCCGAGGCGACGCAAAGGTGTTGAAGTTGTTGATAGAACTTGGCGCCGATATTGATGTCGTCACGAAGGTGCGTTGTGTGCGTACTCTCGCACACAATCCACCACTGAAGCTAACGAATGAATGACTGTTGGAGTAGACGAGCGAGTCGCCGCTGATGATTGCAGCCCGTGTCGGTCGAGTCGAAACCGCTTCAATGATGGCCGAGTACGGACAAGATGTGAACACTGTGGAGGACGAGGTACGGAACACTGGCTGTCACTGTTGGTTCTGGCATGCTGCTGAGCGCATCAATGGTGCCATAGCACTGTTGGTCGGTGCTTCACGCAGCTGCCCACTTTGGAAACGTGGACGTGATCGAGATGCTGCTTCAGCACGGCACCGATTGGAAAGCCAAGGACAAGGTGATTGGCCTGTTCTACCACCTCTGGCTGAGACAGAGACCCATGTAGCTGATTCGTTGGCCATGAATCGTAGGAGGGCGTATCGGTTCTCCACACTGCCGCGTCGGCGGGACATACTGCTGCGGTCATGGCGCTGATTCAAGCTGGAGCCGATGCCAAGGCAGCCCAGGAGGTGACGGAGGTTTATGGCCAACCAGAAGAATCGCTCGCTGACTGTCCTTTGTTTCTGTGAAGGAGAACGGATGGACGACTTTGCACTATGCAGCGGCTGGAGGCAGCGTGGAGCTGCTCCAGTCATTGCTCCAGTCTGGCGCAGACGTCCACGCTACCACCAAAGTAAGCCACGCTTTCCACGACTACTCCTCGATACATAAATGATATGACGGCTAACTGTGGGTGATTGTATGCAGGATGGGAAAATGGTGTTGCACGTGGCCTGCGCAAAGGGCCAGCGGGACGTCGTCACGTACCTCCTTACGCTTGGTGTGGATGCAAACGCAGTGGACGAAGTGAGTGGATTCAATCGGCACGGAATATTTTCAGTATTGCTCACATGCAGGAATGGAAAAGATAGGTCGTACTGCGATGCACTACGCGGCCCAAGTCGACCGTGGCTGTGTATCCAGCCTACTCAGCTCAGGATTGGAGGTGTCGGTCAATATCGCAGACAAGGTATGAACGCCTACTCGTCCGAGATATTAATGGGCTCTCATGATCAATGTATCGATCGTGTAGGATGGATACCTACCACTGCATCTTTCAGCAGATGAGCTTGTCCTGGAAGAGACGACGAAGCTACTGGAGGCCGGTGCGGACGTAAACGCGCTCACCAAGGTAGCCATGCTATATTGCTGTGGGTCGAGAGAACTGGTGTTGCTCATACTTGCGTTTGTTGGTAACGTAGGATGGTGCGGCTGCGCTTGAGCTGGCCCTCTTCCCCTCCGAGTGCAACGACGTCCCCTTACTCGCACGAGCGCAGGCTGACATTGCGCGTATATTGTGCGCCTATGGATCCTCCTGGACGGAGCGATGCGAAGCGAACCTCGCGACGATGAGACGTGAAGTCGAAGGCAGCGAAGCGGAGATTCGGGATCAGCGGCGCCAGAATCTGGAGTGGATTATGGGGATGCGAGCGTGTGTTCGTCACTGGGAGCAACAGCAACAGAACGGAGTTCGTGAGCTCATCAACGTTCCAATCGAAGTCGTTCGCAAGGGTGAAGACTCCGTACTCGCGTTCGTTTCGGTCGCACAATAAAATACGAGACAAGGAAGCTGCTTCGCCGGGTCCCAATATCGATGTGAATGATGTGCCACGTCCCACGTAGTGTGTGCGTGCGACTCCTTCTTGTGTGCCTCGCTCTCACCAAACTGCCTGCAACGATGAAGGGTGATCGGCTACTCAGCGCCGAGGCTGAAACCACGATCGTCAACCCCAGGAGAAACGACTCCATGAGCTCGGCGCAAGGTGGAACCTGGCGTTCACGCAGCGACACGAAAGCCAAGTTCCAAGCTACGGCACACTTGTCGTGGACGCGCCCCACGACATTATCGGGGTTCCACGGCACTCTCCTGCGAATGTGCCCATTGCGCTCCGGGAAGTCTTCCTTGTTGTGCATGCGCTCAGTCGCGTCTTCTCATATCGAGACCATGCAGCCTTTTGGACAAGCGTCTTGCCGTTGTCGAGCACCGCCGGGTATATCCATAGCTTCTACATGATCGTCGTGTTCATCGTTCACCTGTGGCGTAGCGTGGGTTTACGGTGCTGCATGCAGCTCTGGCGTGTGTGAAACCTCGAATGATCGACCCGATGGTTCGATTGCTGGTCACCAAGGGCGCTGATGTGAGTGCCGTTGCGAAGGTGCGTCGACAAATCTCGATCACCAGTGAGCCCACCAAAGTCTTGTGTGATTGACAAATCAACGTGGCGTCAGCAGAATGGCAAGACGCCCATGCACGTAGCGTGCTCAAGTGGCGAGAATTTCAACGATCTCGTTCAATTTCTTTTGGAGCATGGCGCGAAGGAATCGATGCGACTCGAAGATGCTGTGCGTGATGCCTTTGTCTTCGAGCATGACCGTACAGTGCTAAACGATCCATGTGATTGCGTAGGATGGCCACTGTCCTCTGCATATCGCGGCGCAAGACTTCAACATTCCCTTGATCAAGATCCTGCTCGATAGTGGCGCTGACGTCAACCTGAAGAACCGCGTAAGTGACCTGGATGCCTCGATCGACTGCTGATTGTATGTCGTCTGACACTTGCACGCGAACGCTAGGCTGGTCGTCCACCGCTCCACGTCGCTACGTTTAACGAGCGCCTTGTTGGTGCCGGACCTTTCGTTCAAGCGAGCATGGCATACGCCCTCTGTTCCCACGGGGCAACTTGGGATGCAACTTGTGATGAGACCCTGGAGCAGCTGCAATTGGCAGCGGAGACTGACGAGCCGTGGAATGTGGATCGTGTCATGTGGCAAGAATGTATCAAGGCGTGCGTGAAGGTGTGGGAGCAGGAACGTCGCGATGGTTTGGAGACATTGACGCCCATGCCAATCGAAGTGATCCAACGTGGTACCGAGTCCGTGAACATCTACATCGGTGACTTCAAGAAGACAGGCACCGATCTCTTGGTGAAATACCGTAAGATCTGTGTCGTGGGGCCCAGTATGTGGGGCAAGACGAGCCTGATCAAGTCGCTCACTTCGATGGAGCCGTCCCTTGCCGCCACGGATGATCGAACGGTTGGGATCGACCTCTTCTCCAGCTTCTTCACGGAAGAAACGTCGGACGAGTCAGCAGCGACACACAACGAAGTCACGTTTTGGGATTTCGCTGGACAAGATATCTACCAAAGGCGCCCACACGCTGTTCTTTTCGAAGCGAACGCTGTATCTACTCTGTGTGGATGTGGATGCATACGCGTCTACGCTGAAGACAGCTGAGTCGCAATCAGTCCGAGAAGGAGAGGCGACGATTGCGCGGTTTGCGGCGCAGAATATCTTCCACTGGATCCGACTCATCTTTGTACGCCAGCCTGACGCCGAGTTTGTTATTGTGGGAACAAACGCCGACAAGGTGAGTGATCAGCGCGTGCTACTTCAGATGTGGCGCGACCTCAAGACCCGTGTGGGCGAGTGGAAATCCAAGTTCATAGCTGAGATCGAGGAGTCCTCCCGACTCACGATTGAGCCCAACAGAAAGTCTGCCGCTTCAAGCGATGCGGCTCCGTTTCTTCTCGGTGGCCAAAGCGCGCGTGACTTGCATTTACAAAAACTGAAAGAGCGAGCGAGACAAGTGGCATCACGAAACTTTCTGCTTGTGAGCTGCACGAGCGTTGAGTCTGTCGAGAAAGCCCAGATGGATCTGCACAACGTGATTATCTCCAGCAACCGCAGCTTCACAATGACAGCGACCTACTCGCGTGTCCTCGACGCCCTTCGAACACGACGAGAGAAAGCTGCTCGGATGCCAGACGCCAAGGACCGCATCGAGCACTCGGTTATTCCCTTTCGGGCGCTGTGCAGCTCGCTCATGCGCCAGTTCGACGACCTCGAGCACGGCTCGTGCGTTGTAATTCTACGGACGCTGCACGACCTGGGTGAGATCTTGTGGTACGAGCGCGACGGACCCGGTGCGTTGAAATATGGTCATTCTCGAGCCAAGCCTCGTTCTCGACTACGTGCGCGAAGTTGTCAACCACGAATACGCCAAGAGTTCCGACCAAGTCGAGAAAGAAGGATCCATGCCACGCGCGATCTTGCAGACCAAGCCTTTCTGGAAGGACTCGGACAAGGAGCTCATGCTCGCATTCAAGAGTCTTCTGCAGTACTTCCAGATTGCCTACCCTGCGGACCACGCACCGATGGACTGGGACTCGGATCTCATCGTGCCTTCCTATTGGAAGACACACAAGGCCGTGAAAGCCAAGTCTCTTCGAGAGCAAACTCCACTGTTGGCGCTGGGAGGTATCTCAGCGTCTGTACCGTTGTGTTGGGAGTGTGAGATCTCCTCCGAGGTGTCCGAGACCGTGTTTGAGCAGTTCATCGTCCAGAGCTTCACTCCGCTCTTCAAGCGAACGGTCTCCCGTCGGTGTATTGAGGCATCGATCCGTGGAGACTTCGCTTCCCGGATCGAACTCGTCGGGGACTCCCCTACGCGCGACGTGATCCGTATCGAAGTCGCCGTCCAGAAGGAAGTTGTGGGCTGGAATTACCTGCGATTCTACGTGATGGCGATGGAAATGGTCTTGGGTGAGTACCCAGGTCTGGTCGCGTCCCGCTACATTGTCGTAGACAAACAGCGCAACCGTGTGGCCGTCGCCACCAGGCGTTGGAGGATGCGGCTCGAATGGGTCGAAGTGTGGATTAAGTGCAGGCAGCAATGCCGTGGATTCCGCGTGATCTCTCCTGGTTTATGCAGAAGGCGTGGCGTCACCCTGGCGCGCTTCATGAACTTCGAGAGTAAGAGCTGATCCGCGAGGCCATCAACCAAACGAAAGTGCTGCGCAAACTCGTGGCTGCCGACGACACACAGAGACAGTATCCAGCGCTGTGGACGCTCAACTACGCTGCTGACAGCAAGAAGGCGACGCTGCGAATGCTGAGTGACTTGTCTGGTGAGTGTTTCCATGAGCCGATCGAGATTGCTGTCCCACCGCCATTTCTCACCAAGTACGAGTCGTCTGTTCAGGTACGCTTCCAAATTCTACGATCCTGTTACTGGAAGTATGGATGCTAATGAGTCTCCTGTCTGATCTCGTAGAACGGGCTCTGGATCTTGTCCAACGTTGTGCCTGAAGTCGTGTCGCTTGGAGTCGTTCAGAAGGCGATCGATTGGGCTTCTGAAGGTAGGCGTACAGATGATCTGTACTCCCGTGGATCTATCAGCCTGACTTTGTTCGTGGGCGTAGCCATCGGCAGTAAAATCGAGAATGCGAACGCAGTGCATAGCTTGATCGACAAGTTGGATCTCCCGTCGTCGGGCGTCTTCACCTCCGTGTCAAAGGAAAAGCGACTGCCACCGAGAGCCACAGTGGCGTTGCTGCGTGATCTACTCAAGCTTCATGACGCTTCATTTGATGCCCTCACGATCTCGGATCTATCGAAATTGCAGTGTGCCGCGACGAAAAACGGGCAGTACGTCTGGGCGAGTCGACAGGAGATCAAGGCCATGGGTGACAAACTCATCCCGTGCGATGGCACAGCGAGGGCACAGCGAGGGCATCGTTGCCCCCGACGACGGTTGCTTTATCCGATACAGTAGCCACCACTGCCAACTCCAGCAAAACCGTGAAGAAGGCGTCTCCGATGTTCCAGCAAAAGCTCCGTATTGTTGGAGTGGAGGGTCTGGCTGAGTGGGACTGGCGCATTGATATCGGCGAGGCGGCGGCGAACAGTATTTTTTGGGTCAGGAATCAGGGTCGGTCAGGGGTCTAGACCCAATCATATTAGCATTCAGAGACCCCATAATATCGTTTTAATGCATAAATAGACTCCAATTTTGAACATATTTACAAAATTGAACGTTGCGCTTAGAGAGCGGAACCCCACCGAAGCGAAGCGAAGGTCGGGGGCGCGGCGCATAGCGCGGAGTACATGCACCCACAGGGAGGGTCTATCCATCCCAGAGCCACCGCAGCGAAGCGGAGCGGGCGCGGCTTAGCGCCTTGCCGCGATCAGCGGCAATACCTCCAAAATAATTCGTGAAATAGACTGGGTCTAGACCCTTGACCAACCCTGATTCCTGACCCAAAAAATAGGTTACCGTATCACCATCCTCTTCTCGCTCTCATGGATGACTAATGATACATAACGCTTCTCGTGGCATGAATGCTAGGCTCATCGACGAAGGGGGCATCTCGTTGCAAGAGTTTTCGGACCAAACAAGCGAGAACGCTGATCACGGACTGCTGGAGATCCCCCTGGGTACATCAGGCAAGGGTAGCAGTCGTGTCATCACGTGTCAGATCGTACCTGCGCTGTAGGCGAGGCTGCGTAGTTCGATCAAGACCAAGGTGACAGGGTGCAATCGAAACGAGAATGAGTTGGCCATGAACATCCAATTGAATGTCTAGCGTCTGACCCATATCCACTTGATCCTAGCACCCGTTCGTACCAGTCCGATAGCCACGCGGTCTGTCCCAACATCGTTCGCGACGGTTGCAAATCATCGAATTATTTGGCCCAGGTATGATAGCACATCGCACTGTGGCGTTCCACGCGCCTTCCGTCCGTGTCATCGCACCAAGATTCTGGCGACAACCCAGTCGAGTTGAAGAGCTCAGTTCGGACATCGACCAATCAGACAATCGGGTTGAGCCAAACCGCCGGCCACTTCAACGTCACCACCAATGACAAGGGCTAACAACGGCCAATTGCGCGGGTATTTTCGGGTACCGTGGCGGTGGTTTCGGCCTGATACCGTACCCTGTCCGGTCGCGTCAGGATGCAGCCACTTCGTATGTGGGTTCCCGATCTCTAACGGAAGGGCTGGACACACGATGCGAAAAATCCTCTGAGCGTCAGCCGCTGGCAGTGCCGCTCAAAACCTGGTCTCGTCCAGATCGCAATCCACTCTCCATCGGGCAAGGTGGTGTTTCGCTGCACTGCATTGAGCAGTATGGGGGCATCCTCACTGCCGATGCAAGCGTCTCTGCATCTCCATCGTGATTCTCGTGTGCGGGTGCTGCCTCTGGTGACACCACTGTCGACGTCGAGCGACGGTAGCCAGCGCGATCAAGAGACGCAGGAGCTCGTGGGCCGTTCGCAGTCTTCGTCGTCTTTGTCTCTATCAAGCAAACTGCACACAATACAGATCCAAGACAGCGAAGACGATGACGAGGAGGAAGCTGCGATGTCATCAAGAAGGATACCAAACGCGTCAAAGGTCAGCGACTACGTGACTCTCGGTGACTTGAAGCGCTCGGCCGAACGCCCTCTCAACACTTCTGTCGAGTTGAAGAAGCTACTGGCGTTGTCGTATCCGATCGTATTCACGTACGTGCTCGAGTTCCTGCCTGGCTTCGTGAGCATCGTGCTTGTGGGCCGCATGAACTCGCCCCACACGAAAGAGTACGTCGACGGCGCGACTCTGGCATCCATGTTCATCTATTTATCAGGCGAGGCTCCTGGATTTGGTCTCGCGACGGCCCTCGACACGCTCTGCTCGCAGGCATTCGGTGCTGGTAAGCCGAAGAAGATCGGCATTTCGTTCCAGACAGGCATCCTCGTGCTCAGCCTCGTGTTCATCCCGGTCTTCTGGCTCAACTGGTACTCGGCTCACTTCATGACAATGATGCACCAACACCACGCGGTCGCCGAGCTCACCGGTCGCTTCAGTCGCTTGATGCTGCCAGGCCTTCCGTTTCTGTACCTCTACGAGCTGCTCAAGAAAGTCCTCCAGGCCCAGAACATCGTCGCACCCATGGTCTGGATCGCAATCCTCAGCAATATCGTCAACATCGTGCTTGGTGTGTACTTGACGTGGTACACACCCCTCGGCTATGACGGTGCTGCGATCGCTCGGAGTGTCTCCAATGCAGTGTTGCCTTTGGCTGCAATCCCGTACTTCATGTGGAACCCCGACAAGCTTCATGCGTGGTGGCCTGGCTGGCAGCCACGTGCGGCTCTTGCGCACGTGCGTGTGTTTCTCGCCCTTGGCATCCCGGGCATGTTCATGCTCGTGGTCGAGTGGTTCTCGTACGAGATCATGGCCGTGTTCTCCGGCCTGCTTCCCAACAGCGTCGTCGCGATCAGCGTGCACTCGGTGCTCACAAACGTCGCGAACTTTGCCTTCCACTGTTTCATTGGCGTCGGGGTCGCGACCAACGTCATGATCGGCTACTACGTCGGAAGCGGCCACCGTGAACACGCCAAACTAGCGTCGAAACTCGGCATGTGCGTCTCGCTGGTGATGGCTGTCGTGCTGATCACCACGATCCTGTTCACACACAGCATTCTGCCGGAGATGTTCATCAAGGACAACGAGTCCATCGAGTTGGCGTCAGTCGCGGTGCTGTATCTGATCCCGTTCGAGCTGCTCGACGCTGTCAACTGTGTCATGCAGGGCGTGTTCCGAGGCACTGGCCAGCAAACGTTCGCTGCCGTCGTGAACCTGGTCTGCTACTTCGTCATCGGCCTGCCGTGTGGCTTTCTACTGGCCTTCCACTTGCACATGGGCGTCCAGGGCTTCTGGCTTGGACTCACAGTCGGCTACGTGTGCAGTGCGGCCCTGTCGTTCTACAAAATCTGGCACACGGACTGGGCGGCGATGACTGAGGAGGCGAAAGAGCGCACGGAAGCTAGATGAAGGCTGTTTGTGGACACAATATACCAGTTGCATGTCTAACATGAAGTATCACACTCATATATTAGAAGGATGTACGAGTCGAGAGTCAACTACAGGTATCAGACCACTTGGACTCGATGTGAGAAGTGTTCCCGTACGATTAAGCAAGCGTGGCCGTGGCGACGGCGAGCACAGCGGCAGCGGCGACACCGACCATGGACGACGAGGCAGCCGACTGGGTCGCCGTAGGCGCAGTCGTGGACGAGTTGGAGTTCGACGAGTTGGCCGACGAAGGCGCTGGCGTGGAGCCCGCCACTGGCGCAGTGGTTGGCGCCATGGTCATGTCCGAGTCACTCGAAGGAGCGACAGCGAGCGCCTTCAGGAAACCAGCCGTGCACGTCTTGCCATCCGTGGCCGCTGGTGGGAACGGCACCGTCGTC